>CAJVQA010003745.1:0-18810 GCA_910591915.1 Cetraspora pellucida | reverse complement strand
TAGAAGTATTGTGAATAGTAGAAATAAGGTCAATAGGAACTAAGCCAGATAAAGTAGAAATAAGAGATAGTATATGAAAAAAGTTATGCAGTTTAAAACAGTTAAGTGTAAGAATTTCTTAATGTAAATTAGAAACAAGATTGAAGAATATGTCAAGAACAGTAGCATTTAAAATGCAATTAAGAGAATTAGAGATTAAGTGATAAATTGTTTGAGTAGAAAGACAAAGAGTCCAGTGTAATAAAAAGCTAGTTTGATTGCATTGATGACAGAGAAGAGAATAAGAGGAGTTACATTTGTGAAAAATATAAGGAACTGGTAGTTTATCTAGAAGAATTTTAATATAAAAGGTTTTGAGAATAGAGGAATGAAAACTATAGACAAAATTAGAAACCTTTTGATTATTATTAATGTAAAGCCAAGTAGCTTCCCAGTTGATGTTAGGAGCAATAGTAGACCATTGTTAGAAATGATGTTAGGATGTCCAAAGTGTCATGATATAAGCTTGACAGATAGTACAAATGGAGTATCGAATAGGAATTTCAATAGAAAATTGGTCAATAAATGGAGTATAGGCATGATTGTAAGAGTTATTAGTTAAGAATGTTAAAAAGGGTAGAATTTGGTGACAGTGAGCAAGTTGGTCAGCAAGATTATTAAATAAATCATCTTGGTATGCAATAACTTTGTGAAAAGTAAGCTGAATGTTATATGAGTTAATGAAGTTGATAAAAGTTTGCTAAATAGAGAAGTATGAAATATAAGTATGAAAGAGTTTAGATGCTAATAGGTAGATGTTATAATATTTGGAGATAACAGATTGTGAGTCTGTAAAAATATGAACAGAACAGTTTCTAGAAGCAGTTATAATTGCTAAGAAGATAGCAAGAATTTTAGCTTTAAAGAAGCATAGCCAAAGTTTAACTTGTGTCTGAAATGAGTAAATAGTTGCAGAATTATCAACTTGAACCCAACCTATGCTCATAGAGCATTGAGAGGTACCAAGCTTGATAACAGAACCATTAGTATAAAATGAAATAATAATTAGGTTATAATTAGAATTAGCAATAAATTGTAAGCTATAAGTAAGTTGATTAGACTGAAAGATGCAAGGTAATTGTTGTAAGTTGATTATTAGTGAAGGAGGTGATGGAATATATAAAGGATGTCAAATAGCTACAGAGTATGCGATATTAAGAAAGTTAGCATTTAGATTAAGGGTTTTGTCAATATTAATATAACAGAGTAGTTTTGTAGCCAGGTTTGTAGGAATAAAGATAGTGCATTTATTGGCAATTGTATTAAAATTAAGATGGCATTCAGAACATAATGTAGTAGTAAAGAGAAAAGTAAAATATAGGTTTGAAAACTGAGACTGATATGAGCAGTGCCAGTAAGTAATAAGAGTAAGGCCTGTAGGGGTATTATGCCTTCTGGTCTTGCCAATAATTATTTGATCATTAAAAATGAGAAGTAGCCAAGGTTTGGTGTTAGTAATGAAGTAACTAGTAGTATAGGAAAAGTAGTTTGTTTGAGATAAGTTAAAGTGATCATATAAAGTATGTTGATAAGAATGGCTTGTTGTAATGTCCTTGAGAGTGGTGAACCATTAGGGTACAACACCTTTGGGAAGCTTATTTAATCTAGGAAAAATATGTTTCTAGTATAATAAGCATAAATTATCATATATAGTAAGTTAGTCAAGAAAGAGTAATTTGTGATATCTAAGTTGTTTTTTGAAAATAGGATATTTGGGATAAGAGAAAAGAAGAGATTCAAGAGAGGTAACTTTATCATTTAGAGTAAATAAAATGTTATAAATTGGATTAATAGAAAATGTTTAGCCAATATGCTTAATAAGCTGAATTATTTTAAAGTTTGTAGTTAAATGATTAGGATCATCGATAATAAGTTTAGGATATAAGAAAATATTAGTAGAAGACCAAAGGTTGTTTTGTAACTGTTAAATTTGGATATGAGTTGATGTGCCTAACAGGTTAGGATTATTAAGTCATTTAAGAAGATTAGGGATATAGTGTTGTAGTTGGATGTCTCAGATGTGTTTAATGTTGTAAATTTAAGAATGTAAAAGAGTACTAAAAGGTATTGTATAGCAGAGTTTAGCCTTGAGTTTAACAAGGCCAATATGCTAAGTAAGGATTTTATTACAGATAGGTTGACTAATTACAATGTTTTGAAGATGATATTCAAGAGTAAGAATGATAACTGTGTTAATAATATAGCAGATATGTGAATCAGTAATATGTTTAGTTTTAGCAATTTGGATAAGTTGAGAGAATTTAGCAATAAGCAGTTTTGTTTGTTTAGATTGCCTATTGTCTAAAATGAACCAGCAATCTAAAAATTTAAAAGGTTGTTTAGAAGAATGTAATGAAAAAAGATGATTATTATAGGAGATAGAAGTGTAGTAAGATGGAGGGTTATTGGTAATCAGAATGGATTTTGTAGAGTTAACTTGAATGTTAGCCATAGCATAAAATGATTCAGCTATGGATAATATGTTAGAAAGCTTAGTTTGTAATGAAGCAATCCAAAGAATATCATCTATATATGCCAAAACAGAGCATTGTTGTTATAATAAGTTAAATATTTGAAGTTTAAGATTAGTAGCCCAAGAGGATTGTAAAGTATAGTCAAATATTTGTGTATGTATATATAAGATAAGTAAATTGTAGTATATGTGCCATAATAGAGGAGTAATAGTTTCACCTTGGTTAATACTATTGTAAATAGGGTAAGAGGAAGTAAGGCCAAGATTAATAATAACTTGATTGTGACAGTCAGTTAAGAGATCAAAGAGGATATTAATAATAGAAGAAGAAAGTGCCAAACGAGAAAGTGAATGTTTAAAAAAAGTAAAGTTAACAGAGTTATATGCTTTACTCATATTCTGTGAAAGTAGCCAAATGTCCTTATGGTTACAAATAGCATTTTCAATAAGGTTATTGAAAATGTGAATAAGAATTGAAGTGCTATTGTTAGAAAGTGCAATATAATTAAAAGGTGAGAAAATAGGATTAGAAGAAAATATAGTACTTAGTTTATTTGTTAGAATTTTGATATATAGTTTGCAAATATGTTTAACAAGACTAATAGGTCAAGTAAGATTGAGATCAACATCAAAGGAGTTACATTTAGGAATAGAGTAAATTCTGCTATGTTTTCATTACTTAGGAATTCTATTTTCAAGAAGACAACAGTTAAAGAGACTAGTAATGACAGAAGTGCATTCAGAACTGATATGTTTAAGCATTTTATAACTAATGCCTATAGAACCACAGGCTTTGTTGTTAGAAAGCTAAGAGAGAGTTTGAAAGAGTTCTTCATTAATAATTGGAAAGCTAAGAGATTGGTATCAGGTTGGATTGATATGAAGTAATAGAAGATAGTATTGTTGCCAAAAATTATCAAAAAGAGTTTTATTAATAGGTCTGAATGTAGTCCAGTTATGAAAATGTGATTGAACATGCTGTTTAATAGGTAATGGATCAGTTATAAGCTCATTAGACAATTTTATGTTAGAGAAATGAACAGATTGATAATAGTGATTAAGGATGCTATTAATAGCTTATATAGGATGTGATATAAAAGTAGTACAACTTTTGTCAGTAGCTTTGTTAATTTGTTATCAAAGTATAAGAGAGTTTTCAAGGTGACAAGTATGAAAAAGTTGTTTTCAGATAGAGTAAGTATGTTGGAGCCAAGTTGGATACAAGATGGGTTGATGGAATTAAGTAGTTGAAGGTACATTGTGACTGTTTGTTAATTTGAAGATATTTTGATTAATGTTAGAGATATTAGAATTTTAGATGAGTTTTTTAACAAGTTTAATAATATGACAGGTATTTTATAACTTATATCTAATAGTTTACAGGTTTTGTTATTTAAAAGTTGTTATATAGTTTGTGTTATTTCTTTTATAAAAATAGGTTTGAATAAAGAAGCATACTAGTTGCAATTAATAAACTATTTAGATTAAGATTTTTCTGTCTAATATTAATTAAATATAGTAGTATTAATAAGTTAGTATTAAGTTTAATTTTTTTTTTTTAATTGTTAAGATGAAGTTATGCTCTCAAGTCTTTATTAGTATATTGGTTATAGTTAGTATAATTTTTATCATACATCATCTATTACTATATATCTATTCAGATATAGGACTCAGACATCTTTATCTGTAACCTAAACCTACCAAAGCTTTGTATTGTATTCCACTTATACCTAACCTGGATTTTTGTTTTACTACTAATTATATTAGATAACTTGCATATTTCCCATATGTCTCACAACCTATTTTTCACAACTCCCAAATTGGTCCACTAAGTCATTTGCTTCTTTTGAGCTTCTATCTTTGGTTTGTCCAAAGGGTGCCTCTCTAGCATGTATCTCAAGCCAGATTCCTGCTGCCACTGTTATTTTTTCAATTCAGGTACTGGTAGCATGTATCTCAAGCCAGGTTCCTGCTGCTGCTGCTGGTTTGTAACCCTTCTTGGTCTTAGCATTATTTAAACAGATTGTGCATTTAACCTGCTCCTTAAATACTCCCTTTTATAGTATAATAGAACTATGTTTTAGAAATGGTACTTCCATTTTCTTCCAGCCATTGGCTAATGTTTTCTTTCTACTTAAATACATGAGAACTTATCTTGTGTTTGCATCATCCAAAGCCAGTTTGCATCCCTTTGTATACACTGAATTACACAAATACCTGTATAAATCTGCATTTCCACAGATACTCCATGCTTGTTCACAAAGGTCACTTCCAATTTAAGTATCTCAACTTTGATTGATATAGCATTTATGTTGGTGTGTTCTACTTGTTTTACCATAAGCTTCCATATAGGTGTGACCAGAGCTCTGGTTTGGTACCTTTAGATGTACAGAACAGGCTACAACTTCTCTATACATACAGCTACCTTCTATTTTCAGTTGTTCCATAGTGCCAGAGATGCTTCCAATCTTAATAAGGCTAATCCTTTGTCACAGATCTTCTATGCATGTACCACTTCTCTCACCACTTTAGTATGTGTTACCTTGGTATCACTCTCCTAATCAATTACTTTCCAAGTTGGATATAAAGATGTTGGTACTGCCCCATCTCCAGAGGACTTATATGCACAATACTTCGTGTAACAGAACCTTTTGTAATGCCACTGTTACCCATAATGCCTGCACTCTGCAAAGTTAGTTTCCTTTCAGAAATTCTTTTTTCCATCATATACTGTACTTGAACTTAAACACAAGACTTGTATTCAATTACAGGCTCCTTATAGGTTACAGAGGCTAAAATCTTTTTGATTTTTTGCCTCCAGCTGGACTTGAATCATTGACCTTGACTGTGGGAGTATGGAAGCTTAACAATTAAGCTATAGGACCCACACTCTAGTATTGAGTTTAATATTAAAAGTGTTATTAGATATGTTAAAAAATTTTTGTAAAATTAGTTATAACAGTATTATTTGTTTTAATATTGTAAAAATATATTGAATTTATATATCTATTAAGAATACTATTTATTAGTTTGGTAGATTGTATTATTATTTGTTGTTAATTGCTATATTAATATGATATTTAAAATACTAAGTGTTTTTTATACTGCATATATAAAAAAAAGCTTTTTATACTTGTATGATATAATTAATCTATTGTAATAATAGTAAAGAGTTTTTAAAAGAATTTAGAATATCAAACTTATGTTTGTGATTAATAATATTAATATTATTTATAATTTATATAAGAATAGCAAAATTATATTTAAATAATTTTTTTATTTTATAAATAATATTTTTAATAAGTTTAAAATCTTTATGTAAAACTGTTAATTTAGAACTAAAAATATAAAAAGAATGTTTAATTGTTTGTTTTTTGTTTAAAAATATTTTTTATTTAAAAATATTTTTTATTTTTTATTTTTTTAAATATTAAGGTAAGTACTTGTGACCTAAAATTTTATTGATAGTATATTTGGCTAATAGTTACATTACAATTATAAGAAGCAATCATGAAAAGAGTATACAACTAGTTACTCATACAACTTTAGTTATTGTTTAATTTAAGTAGTTCATTTAAAGGTTTTATATTAGCTGTCATATCTGGAATTTGCTTGTAGGTTTCCTATTTAATGACTCTAGTTTCTGTATCTGCCTACCAATGACCCTAGCTGATGCTAATAAAAATATGCCATGACTACTAAGTCTTTAAAGCAGTTCTTTAGAATCTTTGACTTTGTACTAAAGCTTCCAGAATCTTCTGTATTCTATTCTTATAGTTGACTTGATATTACTATAACCAAGACCAATATTAGCAGTCAAAGCATATCATTAAACTGCTATGCTCTTGTAGAGTTTATCCCAATTCTAATACTAACTTCACAACATATCCTTACTACTTTGGTATTCAATTCAAGTTTTACCAAGCTGCCATTCCAGATAGTCTGAAAAGGTAAGTCATAATCATACACTTTTGATTTACATGTTTGCTAACATATACTCTTTTTCTCTAAAATCTAGAAATTCTGATGGCTTGGTTGGTTCATTCAGTTTCTCCTTAAAGACCAGTACATTTGTCTAGTTTTATAAGTTTTAGCTTTATTTCATAAGTCTAGTTTTTATAATAGCATCATTAAAAGTTCAGGTTATCTCTCTATTCAGGTCTTCCAAATAGACTTCCATCTTCTTATCTGATTCCTGTGATTTATACAACCTAAGAACTTATTTTGGATTTACATTGCTCAGTACAAGTTTGTGTTTCTTCATACAATATTGTACAAATGCTTATACCTTTCAGTTATACTAGTATGATACAGGTTACAAGTATTTAATCCTAACTAATCATAAAAGACAGTTAACTGTAATACAGAAAGAATTGTAAATTTTCAATATCACTAAGATTTGAGTTCTAGATTTGCTACTTGGGGATTAACAACCTATCTGCTTTACTAGGTCACTACACTTTTTGTTTAGAATTTTTTTTTTTTTGGTTTTAAGGTAATCTTTTTAGTCTTTTGACATTTATTAATCACTTATTAGTATTGTAGTTCAATAAACCACTACAGAAGAGTGTACAATTAACTATATATGTAACTTTTCTATATTACCTATATATGTAACTTTTCTATATTACCTATTTAAGAAATCTACTCAAAAGTTCCTTACCAATTGCCATACCTAACACTCCTGCTTGGGTGTTCTACTTTAAACCCTTTGAACCTGTAATCTGTATTAACTTACTGGGTCATATCCAGATGCCCAGATCATCATCTTAACCTTAGGACTAATTTATCTTTAAGGTAAACCTCTAGAGCCTTTTGTACCCATTTTTACAGCTGACCTAGGTATCACTATGGCAGAACCAACACTTGCAGTTAGGGCTAATTATTAAACTGCTATGCTTTTGTAGAGTTTACTTAGATCCCAACATCTACTTTACAACATAACTCCAGTACTTTAGTATACCTTTGCCTTTTTTTCTGCCTTTTTACTAAACTCCCAATTCAGATAGCTCATGTAAAACTACAACTAATCAATCGATATATCAGATTAGTCTAATATTCTTTTCTTCCAGTTTGTTTTGATGGCCTGGTTAGTAGTACCTTTAAGACTTCCAACTTAGAGGTTCTTGCCTGTTTGGCTACTATGACCAGGTACTAGATCTTGGTATCCATTTTTCTGAGCTAGCCTTTACAGTAGGGCTGTTAAAGATCCAGCTATCTCTCTACTCAGGTCTTTTCAAATAGACTTCTTGTTATCCAATTTCAACAAATTTACATGGCTACAAGGACTTATCTAGTGTTTGCACCATCCAATTTGTTGGTTTGCATTTCTCTGTATAACTCCAATATTGTACAGATGCTTCATGACCTGCCAGTCATGCTGGTGTAACCATTATTACAGGTATCCTAACCTAATCATTAGTAACAGTTGCCATAATATGAATATTATATAGATGATTATCTAAATTTTTGCCATCAATGGGATTTGAACACCCAACCTACCACTTGGAGGGTTGACAACCTGACTACTTCACTAGGTCACCACACTCCTTAAGTTTTGTTTTTTCTTCTTATTTAATAAGTTTATTAAGTATTATTTTTTTGTAAAGTCTATTTAAGAAACTAATTATTATTGTTTTTTAGTTTGTCTTAATTATTTTGTATTTTTTATCTATATTTTCTTATTTGTTTTCTTTATATTTGTTCTTATTTTTTTTTTTTCTTGTAATAACTTCTATTATTCTTTTATATTATTTATTAAGATATTTGTTTATTGTTTTTGTAATTTTGGTAGCTTTGCATGCTATTTATTTTATTTATTTTTTTTCTTTTATTTTGCTTTTTTTTAAATCTTTTTAAATATTTTTTTTATTTCTAATTGCTTTTGCAGCTTTTGTATATAATTTTTCTAGTCTTTTATTTTTGCTTGATCATATAGATACAATGTTTTTAATTGTTTCTTTCTTTTAATATTTGTTTTGCTGCTTTTTGCTATTATATATTTAATTCATATTTCTGCTTTTATTATTTTATAATCATTTTTAGTAATTTTTTTAGCATCTTTAATTTCTGATTTTTGTAATCCTGAAGCTATTTCTTCTAATACTCATATGTAGTTAATTTTTGTTATTTTACTATTTGATTATATAAACTCTTAACTTGTTAGATGCATATTTCTGTACATATTACTAAATTCTAGTTTTTTTATCTAATTAAAAATAAGTAATCTTTTGAAATTTGCTACTTGCAAATACTGTTTGTTTAGTATATTATTTGCTATATCATTAAAGTTATCATAATAACTATTTGTAGTTGTTTTTTTTTAAAAACTATTTCTACTATTTTTTGTTAAATACTTATTTTTATTGCTTTATTATTTATAATATACAGACTTCTACTATTATTAACTCTAGTTGTTTGAAGTATAATATAATCTTTATTATATATTTATTTATCTTTTTGGTAACATTTATATATTTTTTTTATCAAAATTCTAATGTATAATTTTTTTTTCTTGTCTAAAAATCTTTATATCTCTTATTTGCAACATATGTTAAGAATTTTTCTTTTCTTTCTGTGAGATTTGTTTTTATAATCCCAGTATTATAATTTCTTTTTTTTTTGTTTAGCTAAACAAATTTTTAAGTTTTTAGTTTTTAGTTTATTAATATTATACTATAGTATTTTTATTTTTTTCCTTTTCTTTTCACTTTTTTTAATTGTTCTTAATTTGTTTTTATACTTTTTGTCTTTTTATTTTTTTTGCTTTTTTTTTTAGACCAGAAGATATTTCTTTTTACTTTTTTAAAAAATTTTTTTACTTTGTAGAAGCTCTCTAATTACCTTATCTGTATTTATAAATATAACTAAAATATCTTTAAAAGTAGTTAGCTAGACTCTTTTATGTGATTTTTTTTGTTTTTTACAATTTCTCTAATCTTTTTAAAATTCAGTCTAGAATATCTTCTATATATATATTTTTTTTTACAATTTCATCTTATTTTTAGTTGTTTTCTTGTTAAAATTTTCTTTTTTTCTTATTAGTATTTATGTATCTTGTTTGACTCTTTTTTGCTTTAATTTTAAGTGTTACTTCTTTTTTTTGTTATCTAATCTTCTATTTTTGAATTTTTTTTACCTTCTTTTTATTTATATTATCACGATCTAAAAAGAGATTATTGATATTTCATTAAATTAGATTGCATAATCAAATACTAATATACAGTAATTATTAGATATAACATATATACAGAACATAATTAGCAGATGTAGCATAATTAGCATAATTAGTAGATTTAGCGTAATTAGTATAATTAATAGATATAGCAAATATAGTGTAATTAGTGTAATTAGTGTAATTAGCATAGATAGCATAATTAGTGTAATTAGCATAGATAGTGTAATTAGTGTAATTAGTATATAGAGAAAAAGTATATAAGTAATGCGCTTGTAATATAAGAAAAAGAAGGTCTCACATTATAGTCAATAAAGATATACTTACCCTTAGTACTTGCCCAAATTCCACACCTCTTTTGAGTACTATTCTGTCTGACATTATGTGAGAGACTCTTGTTTACTCTATGAATAGAGAATTTTAAAGTCTATAATTTCCATAATATGACAATATATATTTTATTTTTTTTGTTTTCTTTTTTTTTTTCTGTTGTTTTTTATATTTAAATTTTGACTATATCTATTTCAACTTTTTTTTAAAGATTTTTTTTTTATATTTTTTTTCTTTTTATTTACTTAATATATTTAAAAATTATTATATATAATTGGTTTTGACTAAATTGTCTTTATCTTTTTTTCTGTTACATATATAATTATTATAGTTCTTTTTTGATTTTAATTTTTATTAAGTAGGATGTAAACTAATTTTGTTTTTTTATTTTTTAAACATTATAATAGTAGAAACTCTAAAACATTATTTGTCAGTTTTGTTAATTTTGCTATATAAAAATAAGTTAATAAAAAAAAGACAAATTATTTTTTGTAAAATTTTTTTAATTTTTAAATTTAAATAACTTAACAACTTTTTAATTAAATATACTAAAAAATTTTTTATTTTAATCTTGAAATTATATAAAATTAAAATAAAAAAATTATCAAATTTAATAAAATAATTGTTAAGATATTTAAGCTTAAAAACTTTTACTTAGAAAAAATTTGTATTTTTTCTATTAACTTCTCTCTATATACTGTCTTTTGTTACTTTATTAGTTTATTGCTATTAGCTAGTATTAATTATAAAATATTTTATTTTTCTAGTTCTTTTATTTGAATTATTGTTAGAAACTTGTATTTAAATTTTTTGATTTTTACTATATATACTTTTTTAAATTTTTTGTAAATATATTCTAAGTTTTTTTCTATTTATATCTGTTGGCAAGTTTTAAATTATTAAGTGCTTCAAATTTTTTAGTTTTTAGTAGTTTTTATTTGGTCTTTTTTTATTTTTTATTTATTTTTTTATTTTTTATGTTTTTACTTTTTATATTTAGATTTATTGTCTCTTTTGTTTAGATATTTTTTATTATAATTTTTTGTTTCTTTTTTTTTCTTTTTGTTCTCTTTTGGTATTATTTTATACTGATTATTTTCTTTTTGCTTATTCTTTGTATTATCTTATTTCTTTTATATTCATAGTCAAAATTAATCTCTATTTACAAGTTTTCTTTTTTAAAAAATTTTTAATGTTCTTAATATATTTATTATTTTTTAATAACTATTTAGTAAATTTTATATGTTTTTTATTGACTTTTCAAATACATTATATGCTGGCATTTTGGTAAGCAAATTGCTATTTTTGTTACAGTTTTTTTTATTTAATGTTTATATATTTTCTTTTAACAAAATTCTTATTAGATCTATTTTTTTTAACTACTTGTTTTTTTCTTTTTTTGTCTTTCTATTTTTTTTATTGTTAAACTGGTTTTGATTCTTTATTTTTTATTTCTATATTTTCTTAATCTGTTTTTTTTATTTGTTCTTTTTTTATTTTAAGCAAATAGTTTTTCTTCTATCTGTTTTTTGTTTTTAAAACTTATTTTTGTTTTTTTTTATATAGTAAAGCTTTCTTCTTGTAGTTTTCTTTATTTGTATTTTTTTTTCTATTTTCTTTTTGACTTTTTTTTTTTTTATATTTCTGTTATTTTTGCAACTAGAGATGCAGATGGCACTCTTTTTTATTAAAGTATTATTTTATTTAGTTCCTGTAAGTTTACATATATTGTTACTGGGATACAAATTATTAACTCTATCTGATAATCACTTGTACCAAAATTCTCTGATAACAAACTGGTAATAACTAAATAATTTATTAAGTAAATCTTCTCTGGCCTTCTAAGTAAAATTGTTTACAACTAAATTTTACATATAGGCTACCTAGTTTTATATCTTCTAAACCTCTGTATAGTAAGATATATTTATTAAACTGAAAAATACTTTTTCTAAAGATTTTTAACTATCTATTAAGCTAATCTTAGTTATTATCTTAAACAAAAAAATAGAGTTCACTTAGAGCTTCACTTTGATATATTATACATCAATATTGGACTAATATTGAAGGTTTTATGCAAAAATTTTTAAAATTTCTTTACAAAACTTCTGTTCTTTTTTTTAAAAATTTTTTCTTTTTTTTGAGAAGGTCCTGTATTCTAGGATGCCTAACACTTGCAAATTACTACCAAAAGCCATATTACTAATTAATTTAATACAAATTTTAATTTTTTCTATTTTTGGTTTGATTAACTAATACAAAAATTTGTTCAACATCGATCATTGTAGCCACTTAGTATGCATACCCTGTGCCACTTATTTGTTACATTCTTTTATTTGTCATATCTATTATTTGTCACATCTTCTTACAGTATTTGTCACATCCTATATTTTTCAGATTCTTTTATATCCAAGATTTCATTTATTTTCTCTGTTTTTATTCTTTAAACCCTAAACTATGTTTACTTTAATCTCTAAAGATCCTGACTTCTATAATATTGACTATTACTATGGCAGATATAAAGATTGACATGATATAGGAATAGTAGAAGAAAAACCTCAATCTTTATGTATGCTTTTAGTAGACATTAATCCAATTACTTATGATACAACAAAAAAGCATTATTACTTCAAAGTTCCTCAACAACCTATTATTGGCACATGTCTTTGTAGAACATATTATACTAGCTTTACTTTTTAATTCTACAGAATCCCTTATTCTACTTCTCTTAAGCAACCTATAGTCCAAATTACTTCTATTATCTCTATCGATCATTTCAAAAAAATAGCTAATGAATTATCTTAATCACTTATTTCTAAACAATAACAATCTAATTAATCTTCTTCCAAACCTCATATACTATTTTCTAACTTCCAAATAGATCCTACACTTTCTGTAATTATTACACATTCTCAATACTATTACACATGTCTCTTATATGAATCTAAAAATATTCTTTGTATAGCAACAAAACAATATAGTCATGCCACTGACTACACAATCTGTACAATCTTCAAACAAAATCTAATCTACAGACTTTGTGTTTCTCATCTATTAGATATTAAACTTAAACCTTTGGTTCAAACCTCTCCTCTTACATTTTAACAGTAAATAGTTACAGTTTTAATTAAATCTAAACTAATTAGTTTAAATACTCAAACTTTTTCTTCTACTTTTAAAAAACAAATTATTTCTTTTTTAATTCTTAAACAAAAACTAATCCTTGCTCTTATCAAAATTTAACAAATAAAATCTACTGATAAAATTCAACTTCTTAAATTCTTCTTATTAAAGAAAAACAAAAAACTCAATTCATAACAAAAACAAAAACCAAAAGTAAACCAATGAGATACTACTAATAACCTCAATTGGTTTAAAGAATATTCTGTAACTGAATCTATGAAAAATAACACCAAACTAAATAATTTTACTGCACAACAACTATTTAATTTTATTAAACCATATCTTATTAACATCTATCCAGAAAAAATCACTCAAGCAGCTTCAGTAAATGCTCCTGAATCCAAACTTAATTACAAATATCTGGTCAAAACTTTAGTTAGCAAAAGACCTAAATTTCCAACTGATCTTATCTATAAAGCAAATCCTTCAGTTAATAGATTAATTTCAATTCTATTTGAATTAATTTATTCTACCTTTATCTTATTTTTGCAAGAATTTATTACAACTTTATTCATCTAACTAAACTATCCAAGAATTTTTGCTTTCTATAATTTTATTTCTCTATATACTACTAAAAACTGAAAACAAGTAGCACTCAATTTAGCCTATCTACATCTTATTCTTCATAACAAATACAAAACCATCTATGCTAAAAAATTATATAAAGATCTTAAACTTTACCCTATCTACTTTAAACTTAACTACTTTATTAGTGAAGATAATATTAACTAACCACTTTTAAAATTCAAAATGATGACAAATTTAATATTAATATATCTCTTAATATTTCTAAAAAACAATTTCTTCAAACTTTTCAAATTCCTTCTTTAAAAAACCACTTATTTGAATTTAAAACCTGATTTGAAAATTTTTTCAATATTTATAAACATCAATTCTATAACATTAATTAAGAAAAAACATTTAACTATATTAAATACCAAATTGCTCTCAAACTTTCTAATAAATGCAAAGTACTTCTTCTTTCTGAATTCAAAATTACTTCTATAAACTTCTTACAAGAGTGTTTCAGACTATGCTTTAAGGCTACTTTATATCATATTCACACTTGTATAGTCAAAAATTGTACAATATTATTTAATAATACAGAATACAATGTCAAAAACTTATCTTCTCTTTTTTTTACCAACTTATATAATTACTTTCCAGCCCCAACCAACACTTAATCCAAACCAAAATGGACACACCCTATTCTTGATTTCTCTATATTTAACAAAGACTAACCTAATACTGCTACTTTTAACAAATCTACACCTATTATCTTCTTTTGTCAACTTGCTACTAAAACTAAAAAAGAATTTATTGAACTTAACAAAACTAAAACCAACCAAGCACATGAAAGCTACTATTTTTACAGCTTTTTCAAAGCTTATTTTAGTGCTGCTATCATAAATAATCAAATCAACAACCACTATTTACATCAAATTATTGATAAAATTACTAGTAAACCTATTAGTACTGAGTACTTAGCTAGAGTACTTATATATTTTTATATCCTCAAAAATAACAATCTTCCTATTTTTTTAATTAGAGAATCTTATAATAAAAAATTCTACCCAGAAGCTTAACAAATCTTACATTCTAAATTTAATATCAAATTTAATCTACCCAAAACCAAATCTATTTTTTCTAACTTAAATACTTCTGCCAAACCCAAAACTTTAACACCCAATAACAATATTAATTCATCTGCAGTTCTGGATGATGACATCTTAATATTTGACTCAAACATCAATAATACAAACCAAAACAATGAACAGAACTTACAATCTGATCATATTATACACTTTCACATAATTCTTTTCAATAAATTCTTTTGTAGAACACATAAATGCAGCTGCCACTTCTAAGATAATGATGTTCTCTACAGCCAGTAGACTATTCTTAGAAGAGAATGATATAAGTGAACAGATGGTTAAGTCTATTTATACAGAGAACCAAGATAATAATGGTCAGACCCAATGTACAGAACAGGCTATAGCACTCTTTATAGCTGTGAAAACTGAGCTTAAAATGGCAAGCGATCCTACAGAAGATACACAACCCAAATTATTATCAACATCATTAAACTTCTATGATTTGAACATCTGCTATAACAAATTTCTCCAATATCATCATCTTTTTCTACTACACCTCCAACCTATTATAAAAACTTTCTTTTAATATTTACAACAAATCAACTCTACACACTTACTAAATTCTTTAATGATAACACTAAAAACAGACAAAACAGAAGACTACATTTATCTACCATATGAGCTTACTATTTTATCAAACCATTACATTTCTTCTACTAATGATTTTCTTAATATATCTCTTAAATCTCAATCTAATTCCTAAACTGTTAATTATGCATCTACTAATACTAAATTCAAATCACAAAGCAAATACAAAACCTCTATATACTTTAAAGCCATAAATATAAACAACATACTCTCTCCTGAATATACAATCACACCTTAGCCCTTCAACTCAATAGACAAAAATTTACAATCTACTCCTGTTATTAAACCTCTTGAGCTATTAATTAGTACTCATAATGTTTGAAGCTACAATGAAGACCTTAAACAACAAATGTGTAAGAACTTCTGCCTAACAAACAATCTTAATATAGTTAACATTATTGAAACCAAAATAGCTAACACAAATGCAATAACAAAACTGCAAAAATCCAAACATTTTATATACTACTAATCATGCAACAGCAGCCCAAAAGCTGGTACTGCAATTATGATAATAACTGGCTCAAGCCACATTTTTACAAAATATACAACCTCTTTGGTTATACTATTACTATTAATCTTTTCTTTAAACATGACTTCAAATTTTGCATTATATCAATATATCTACCTTGTAATGATATCCAACTCAGATTAATTTTTCAAAATACTGTTATTTTATGGCTCCAACAAGCCACAAGTTCAAACTTACAATCTATTATTCTGGGAGACTTCAATGCCTCTAATAATAGTTTATATTTCTCTTCTATCAAATACAAATTACTGCATTTTCTCCAATATAACAATATGTATAACCTAGCTGCCTATACTTAATCACTATTCAATACTTGGCAAAGCAGCTGATTTCAAAGTCAAATTGATTGCATCTAAGCAAACCACTCAATTATCTGCTACTTCACCTTATATAATACTGATGACTCCAAAACTAGCACAAATAGCGATTATAAAATCCTAATTTTCTTTTGGTCCTTTTCTTATACCCATTCTGGCAAATGACATTCTGCAACCAAAACTCAAAAAAGAACATTTTTTTACAAAAATATAAATGAAGAACTTTGGCAATTATATACTAATCAAGTGGCTACTAATCTTAATTCTAACTATACATCTACAACTGTTAATACAACAAAATCCTTAGAAACAACCTAATACAAAATCCAAACTAGTGTTATCTCAGCTGCTCTCAAACATATTTCTAACAAAAAAGTTACAATGTGCAACTTTCAATACATATACTCTGCCAAAGCTTTCTTTTTATATTATAGCTTTAAAAAGCTAGAAAATATAATTCAACAAATTAAAGCCTTATTACAAAACCAAACACCTATACCTACACAACTTAACAACATAATTCAACAATTGAATAATGCTGATAATCTTACTATTTATTCTTTACCAATCAGACATGACCTACTAACTAACTGGATCTCAAATGCTAATAATGAGTGGAAAGCACTTTATCATGCACATAATATTGAAAACATTAAAATAATAAGACAATAAATTAATAAAAACATAGCCAAAAGATGTGATAAACTTCAGTCTCAACCAAAATCAATGATTAACTGTAATGATTAGGTTGAGACTAACAGGTTCTTTTGTTGTTTAATATGAGATTGAAGAAATCTTTATTGAACAGACTAATTTTTTACAAGAATTGTAAATATCGTTTTTATACTCTTTGTGCTTTTACTTTTGATTATTACGATTACTAATCTAAACTACAAATTACTACAAATTACTACATGATTACCTCATAATTCATGTATTGCTAATTGACTACAAATTGCCCTATGACTAACTATCGCTATTACTATAAATTAATTAACTAATGTTGGCATAATTAATGCATCGGAAAATTACTTGGATCAGGATTGGTTAATTTGGGTTACGGCACCTGATGTGGGCCTGAATCATGGTCTTTGATTGTGGGTGGCTTAGGTTGCATTCTTGATCATAGGTGGCTTGGGTCACTGTCTTAACTGTTACATTAACAGCATATTAAATTTGCACAAAGATTCTATAAAGTTTGACAATATTAAAACAGATTATGATATTGTTACAGAACAGGAGTACTAAAAAATTAATTGCAACTCAATTAATATGCAATTATAATTAATTGTAATTGTTATTTTATCCAATTAATGATTAAGATAATTGCGAATAATTGCAATTAATTGCAATTATTTGCAAATTTTTATATTATAAATTGCTATGATACAAAGTTTTACATAAACTTTACAACAATGTTATAGTAAAAAAACACTATTAACAGTAAAAAAATACTGCCAATAAAAAAATATGATTACAATAAAATTAATATTAACTTCAGTTATATATATATATTAAAATTTATTTTTTAATTTAGTATACATCTTTGATCGACTACATTTTGTTATTTATTCTTAGCAACAGAATATTTTTCAAAGTATATAATTAAGTGATTTTTTTCAATCTGTATAATAGTATTTTATAAGTAAAAATAAATGTTTTATAGTATTGAATATGAGAAAAATAATATTCATATTCATATATTTGAATTCTTCAAACTTATGCTTTTTTGCAACATGTTTTTTCATTATTATTGGTTCTTCTTTCACTATTAATTGTATACTTTACTCAACAATAAATAGTTGAATTTTTTCTTTTCTTCTAATGTTAATATATCTTCATGCTTGTGCAAGACTTTAATTACAGCTTCTTCAAAGACAGAATCATAGACAATTGATGCATTTTTTCCTAATCAAGTTTCTAAATTTGAATATTCTTTAATTAACAAATCAAAATATGTGTGCATATTATCTAAATTCATAGATTCATTTTGTAAATCATTTGTTGCTTCTGCAAAATATTTAAGTCGATTAATAAAATCATTTACTTTATTCTAATTTAACTGTTCTACTAAAAAAATATCATGACCTAAAAATTTATATAATAAAAAATAAATAAAGTTAATAGTATAATTAATAATAAAATTAATAAATAATAATAATAATAACAAAACTTGACCTAAAAATCTGTTGACTTGAGTAATGTAATAAACAAGTTTCTTATACCATTCAACTATTTTTATAACATTTATTCAATGGGTTACATTATCTAATATAGGCTTCAAAGATGTAACCTTTGAGAGCTTTTTACAGTTTTTATAAGTTTACATTATATATATAATAGCACGAATTTGATCTACAAATGTAAAGATTTTTGTTATTTGAAGTACTTTGTATTTAATTTTGCCAATAAAAATACTTAAAATTTTATTAAAGAAATCTTGCCAAATTTAAATAATTTTTAAAAGTACATAAATTTAAGAATAAAAGTATATTAAAAATAGAAGCTTAGTTTGCTCATAAGGC
>CAJVQA010003744.1:0-18810 GCA_910591915.1 Cetraspora pellucida | reverse complement strand
GTATGAATGAGTTTCTATTAATAGATTGGTTACAAAGTGTTGGTGTAAATTAATAAGGTATGAATTGGGAAGTGATGCTATGGTTACACAAAAACCGTGTAAGAGGAAAAGGAAATAGGGTAAGGACAAAAGATAAAACAGAAGTTTTACAAGAGAGTAAATGTTGAATTTAATTGTAGTTTGGTCAATATTAGGTTAAAAATCTTCGTTTAGAGCTTGTTTTGATCGGATAAATGTATACTACAACTTTATTTAAAAGTATAATGCAGGTTAAAGCAGTAAAAACTGCAAGATGATTACAAGTTGTTAACTGGAGGCCAAAGGCCGTCAGTACAGTTTTCTCAATGAATTTGAGGTCTAAAAGCTTGATATTTGCAGACTAGACGTAAAATAGTGAGCTGAACAAGTTTATTTAGAAGCCCAAGACAGGCTGTCTAAGTAAAATAAATAGTTATAAGCGTTTTTTGACGAACAAATTTTTTAGTTAATTTTTGTGCAATGAATTTGCAGAAAGAGTTTTTTTTTTCCTAACTATTATATATTATGACTTAATAAAATTGTTTATCCTTTATGAGGATTACTAGATACTAAAACTTAGAAATATCCAGATGAAGAAGTACTAATAACCAGACTGTTCACAGCTATATATATCCTTTAAATTTCAATAATATAAAGCTAGTACTTGTCAGAATACTATTCACGAATACAGCAATCACTTTATATTATTTACAAGAAAGAGAATAACTATAGACTAATAATAAAAAACATATAAAAGAAAATAAGATAAATAAATATAAAGTTTGTATATTATGTTCAAAAAGTTATCTCCTTTAGCATCTTAAGATATAGTATAATCTAAAAGAAATAAGATTTTATAGATCACATAGTCTCATTTCAGTTATAAAAATTTTCAAAGTTTTCTGTCTTTGTGACATAGTAATTGTTCTAAATTCTTCTTATAAAATTGTTCTGAAGATAGGTTTGGCACTAAGTAAACCTATCTTGAGCTCTTAAGTAAAGTTGTAGACCAGACTCTAATGATTTTAATGATTGTTAAAATGTTAAAATTGGCTTAGTAAATATTTTCTATATTGATTTTAAGAAATTTGAAACGTTTTTTTTCTTTCTTTAATTCTTCTTTAAAGTCTCTTTTATAGGAGCAAAAAAAGACTGTCACATGATTTTTGAAATTGGGTAACATTTTCTTACTAAGATAAGCTTAGTAGAAAAGTGCAGAATTCTTCAAAGAATATGTCTTTAAATTTTCAGATCGATTGCAGCAATATTCATTGACTTTTCTTAGTCACAACTATTTTCTAATACAGAACCTCTCTTTAGATTCACTATTCTTTTCCAAAATTGCTAATTCTTCACCATGCATTGTACTTATTAACTTGCCAGTACTAGGCTATGTTCATAACTTACAGGTACCTCAAATATAGCATTTCTAACTAATTTAAATAAAAAGATTATAACTAAAACTAAGAATAAAGCTACAAATAATTCTAGACTACTATTCATTCTAGGTTTCTTAAAGAAAGATTATTCAATAACTATATATAATATCTAATAATAAAATTTTTTTTTGTTTATAAATTTTGTAGTTTAAAGACTTCAAGTCATATTATGGTCTAAGAATAAAAGATAAGAATATTTATTATACTAAATATAAAAATGGTTTGGTTTAAAAAAATTGTTGTAATAATTGTTTGAAATGTTTCTCATTCAAATAATATAGATATTTAGGTTTTAGTCTTATTGTCCTATAAATTTTATGATATCCAACTATACTAAATAGGTAATAAGTTCTAATCCATATAATTTTTGTTTTTGGATAAATTTGAATTTCTTTATAGTATGAGCAGGCTAATACCAATGATCCTAAATGATAAGAGTAAGCAAGCATCTTTATTCTATTACCATGTTTTGCTTCTTTATATAATTGATAGGTTTCATTGAAATATTTAGACCAAATGTTATCAATTAATATTGGTACAGTTACTGAATATATCTGTCCAATAGAGGATTCATTTAAATCTTTTAAAATTAATCTAAAAAGATTCTTTTGGATAGTCATTTTTTTAAAAGTATTTATTTAAGAAAAGTGTCTATTTGAGATAAAGATATTTGAATAATATGTTCTTAGATATATATAAATGACTTTTACAGGTATCTTTCAGAGTTGAATTGCATGTACTATCAATTTAGAAGCTGTTTGTCACAATGCAAACACTTATGCTTTCATTTCTAAATTCTAATTTTTAGAAATCGGCAAATATATCTTTAATTTACTATAATAACAGGCTTTGTCACTTAAGAGAAAGTTGTAGAAAGAGTCCTTCTGATCCTAAAAAAGATCAAAACGCTAAAATCGATTTAGTGATTGCTAAGATATGGATGTTTGAAGTTGGCATAACAATAATCGAAATGTTTCTTTAAGAGAGGTTTCTTGCAAATTCTTTGCATATCAAAAATGATGTCACTATTTTGACATTAAATAGTGAGTTCCAGAGTAATTTCGCACTAAGATATGTTTAGTAGAAAAGATGCGATAGGTTTCAAGTATATACTCTTCAAATTTCAGATCAAATGGACCAATATTGACAGAGTTTCTTTATGACTAACTAAATTCAATTATCTATGATAAATTGAAAACTTATCTCATAGTTACCACCAAAATGTTAACCTGTAGTTTTTCCTTTAATCACAGTAATATCAGAAACTGCTCAACTATAGTATGATGACTATAACTTGACAAGTTCTATACAAAAGTCTACACAAGACTTAACAAAATATAGAGTGATTTGGGATTTTAAAGCAGAGACAATAATAGATAGTATATGAAGATACTAAATATTGCATTCAGTTTATTAACTATGAAATATATGAAGACACTTCAATAAGAAGTGTCTCCATACATTTCAATAAGAAGTATCTTCATAAATTTCATAGTTAATAAACTGAATGCAATATTTAGTATCTTTATATACTATCTATTGTTGCCTCTGCCTTAAAATCCCAAATCACTCTGTATTTTGTTAAGTCTTGTGTAGACTTTTGTATAGAACCTGTTAAGTTATAATCATCATACTATAGTTGAGCAGTTTCTGATATCACTGTGGTTAAAGAAAAAACTACAGGTTAACAACTATTAACTAATTACTAATACTATTATTGACCAAATTTATAATATTAACCAAAAACATAATTTTGATATATCAAACCCTTCTCCAAACCCTCAATCCTTACCACAATGGATCTCTCAAATAAAATAATCATGAAAGACTATATATTATGCTAAAAGCTTAGAAACTTCCAACATTTTTATCAACATATTAACAAAGCAATTGATAAAAGATGTAAACAACTACTAACTTAACCAACTAAAATGATTAATAGTATTTTTAATTAATATATTGATTTAGTAATTCTTTATAACATCAAAACAGCAAATGAAGTAACTATACTTTCACATATAAAACAACACTTCTACCAATAAACAAAACATCAACCTTATCAAATTGAGACATTTAACTTGTATTAGACAATAAATATCAACTCAAAACCTTTATTAATATGAACTAATATGCTTTACTTTTACAACCAATTGCTACAAAAGAAGTTTTACATATTGTTAAACAACTGTCTAACAACAAAGCATATAGACCTCTTAAAATAAGTTATAAAAGGCTTAACACTATAGACCAACATGCTATATGTAATTACACACTTACTTAACAAAGGTCTTAATACAAACAATATTCCTAAACAATAAAAAAATAATAGAATTTATCTTATATCAAAAAAGCCAAACTTTGATAAAAACCTTAACAATATATATTCTATTAGCCTGATAGAATATACCAAAAAACTATATACAAAAATACTAACAAACAGACTCTTATTTATTTTATTAAAACACCCAATACTCAATTTCTGCAACTATGTTTATTGTTTGACAACAGCACAAATATCCTTATACATATACTTAACAACTTTATCAAAGACATATTATGCAACAAAAAACTATTTTGAGTTTTATTACAAGATATAAGCAAAGCTTACAACTCTATTAATATTGCTCTTCTGGAAAAAGCTTTACATAGAATTAAACTTTTTTTATCTATTGTTCTTACAATTATTAACTTACTATCTTCATATACTAACCAAGTTATTATCAACTTTGATCTAACATCTTAGCTATTGGAAATTTTAGAAATAGCTAAAAAGTTCTTTAAGATGAATGATATAAAAATAAATAGATCAAAATTAAAACTAATAGTAATAAATATGAACATCAAGAAAGAAGAAAAAGAAATAGCATTCAGAAAAAGCAAAATAATAAAAAAACCAAAAAACAAATAGTTTGTTTATTAGGAATATGATTGAACAACAAAATACAAGAAGTATTAGTCAAAAGAAAGGCTAAACAGATAATTAGCCAAATGATTAAAGATCTTAAACACAAAAAGATAACAATGAACCAAATCATATATATAAACAATATGGTAATAATTCTAAAGCTAAGCTATATGCTTCAGCTAACTAAAATCTTAAAAAAAGAAATATATAAAATACATCAACCAATGATATATTTGGCAAAGCAGAAGAGCTATTTGCAAAGAATATTAAAAAAATTGCATAGTAGAATATAAAGATCTTAGTAGATAAAGAATATTACAATAAGAGCTAGTAATGAAGCAAGTAAGTGGCTTGCTAGAAAGATTAAACAAACAAGATAATCTAGAACAGCTAGCAAAGCTAAGAATAACATAAGGCTGTCAAAGAGCAGGCTTGGCAGAGAACATTTAAAAACTAAAAAAATGACAGCTAACAATAAATGTTGAAAAAACAACTTAGTATATTGACAATAATAAAAGCAAAAAAAACAAAGAATAAATATAAAAACTAAAAGTAACTTATGAAGAATTTTTAAACATAGTACTAGAATACAAGAGTTTTTGGAAACACATCTATAGAAAAGAAGTAGAATCAAAATAAGTGAAATAGGTCTAATATACTTAAATCTGCTACTCAACACAAAAGGTAAAAGACTAATTACATAACAACAATTTACAAACTACTATGAACAGTCAAGCAAGAGCAAGAAAGCTGAATAGTTCAAAGAAATAGAGTTAAAAGTGCTTAAAAGGACATTAAATAAAGACGTCAAAGAGCATTTTAAGACAAACAGTTATAATACTTAAGCAATAAAGATAAAGTAAAAGTATATATTAGAAGATAAAAGAAAAAGATAATGGATAATATATAGTATACAAGACTGTAGACAGCTAGAAAAGATAATAAAGAAGAAAAAGAAAAAGATTTTATTAGAACATTGGCAAATGCAAGCAAAAAAAACAAGCTAGCAATAAAAATTAGTAAATGTGATGGGTGTACAGAAAAAGAATAATGGATAGAAGGCAGCTGCCAATAATAGATAAGAGTAAATAACAAGATTAGAGTAATTTCTGATGTATTAATAGAAAAAAGTAACAATAAGATTAAGTTAACTATAAACCAATTAACAGGAAAAGTAAAAACAGAGAAGATAAGAAATAGTAAGCAAAAAATTGTAAAATTTATAATAATAAAAGAACTAGAACTAAAGATAATCAGATGAGAAAATCTAAACAAAAATGTTAACTAAGAAATAGTAAAGATACTATGAAGAAACTTAATGAATAACAAGAACAAATATATTATATATATAGACAGTATAACAAATCAAAGACCAGAGAAGAATTGCTAATCCAAAACATAAATATAAAATAGATCCAGACAAATAAGATGCAAGAGTGGCCAGAAAAAGTAATGTTATTAGAACTAAAAGGATAAATAACATAAACAATAACAAAATTAGTAGCAATATAGACAGCAATTCTAACTATACCAAAAGAAAAAAAATAGAAATATATACAAACAGTAATGCTGCAATAAGAAATATTAATAAAGATATAAAGCAAATAGATAAAATGAAGATCCTTAAGAAGAAAAATGCAATATGGATAATAAAAATTATAAATCTTATTAACACAAAGAAGATACAGATAGATTTAGTAAAAGTTAAAAGTTATAACAATAACAAGTAAAATGACAAAGCTGATAGTCTTGCAAAAAAGAAAACAATAAGTAAAAAAGTAATACAGATAGAAAAAGTCAGTTGTAAAGAGATAGAGTATTATCTAAAGTAGAAAAACAGATGAATTGATATTCTAGCAAGACTGTTATGCAAATTGTTAATGAATACAAGATTAGGAGCAAAATGAAAAGAAATGAAAGCAATTAGAAAGTTGGAGTCAAAAACAAAAATCACAATCTACAATTGAACACAATTTTGGAAAAGACTAAAAACAACTAAAAGAGTATACTGTACAATAAAAAGAAGTAGTACAAGAAGATATGCATTTATTAAGTATATAATAGATAAACTTCCAATCTTAGAAGAACTTAACAGAAGACAACCAGATATATACACAATAACAGAATGTTCTATATATCAAGATAAAGTCAAAAAAACATAGTTATACTTGGCATCATGCAAAGAAAAGCAAATCTTTAGAAACAAATCCAAAAAGTAACTATCACAACAGCCTGAAAGAATTAAAAGAAGAAGAGAAAACTTGCATTTCTCTATATATACTATATATAGCACTCTTCAAAAAAGTTGAAGCAAAAGAAGTAGAAATAAGAGAAGCTTTAATTAAAGGTCTAATTTCAAAAAAGATGTAAAACAGACTGGCATAACTTCTAAGTACAAAGACAAGACAACAGTTTGCAGATACAGTAGCAAATATAGCATAAAACATTTTTTATGAATAGATTTGGAGAATATGATATGAAAAAGTCAATAAGTAGAAGAAAAAAAAAGGTATAACAAACAAAATAAAAAGAAAAGAAGTTAAAAAGAAAAACTTAAAACAGAAGAAAAAAGCAAATTAGCAAGAAATTGAAAAAAAAAGAAACAAGTAAGAGAAAAGAAAGAGTGAATTAAAAAAGAAATCAGAAAAACAATGTTAAGGCTTGTTGTGAAAAGATGAAAACCTTTTCATTATAGACTTTAAGTAGTCAGACAAGTAGCCTACTTCTGTTTAAAGTAGTGTGACAAGTTGCACTTAGATACTTTTAGAGTGGCTGGGTAATGCTAAACTTAGTTGTTAGATAAAGCTATGTAAATGCAATAGTAATTTTAAGAAACTTAATAAAGTACTAATATGACTGCTTAAGTTAAAAAAAAAAAAACCTACAAAGAACTTTCAGAAGAGTTAAGCACTCACAAAAGCTATAGTTTAGTTCTCATATCTTCTTTTTTTTTTGAGAAAAATTTTATAAAAAGTGTCAATTTAGTTTATCTTCTTCAAAAGATCGATATATAAAATGCCAAAACAGTTAGCAGTGCTTACTTTCTAAGCAGGATTGTGTAAACAATACAGTATACAAGCACAACTTATACACATATCTCAAATTACTGAAACTCTGTAAATGCTGCTTTTAGACTAACCAGTGACTTATGCTAACTCTCTATATTCAAGTCAAAGTTTTATTCTATATAGTTTTTGTTAAATATTCTAAGTATATAGAAAAATAATAGTTAATTCTATTTAGTACAGTTTATAATTTTAAAAGCCTAATATAGACTTATAATTGTGACTATCTAATAGTTATGTGGTAAAAGTTGTATATATTTTCTTTTTTGTTTTTTCACTTTTCATCTTTTTTCTTTTATTTCTTATGTTGTATTTTTATTATTTTTTCCTATACCTCTGTGTTTTTTTTAGTTATAAGTTTTTTTTTGTTTTTATTTACTTCTTTATAAGAAAATGTTATCAGATTAGCAAAATCCTATTATAGAGCAATGGTCAGATGTGGCCTCTGGCATACTCTAATTTCTCATAAAGTTAAACTTTAGTACAAACAGATCACTTGTAAGATTTATAGAAATATTTATAAGATGTTGAGCCAAAAAATTATGCAAAATTTATAAATATGTATGCAAAAAAATTATAATAAAGGTGAACTAACAAGACTGCTCAAGTAAAGAAAAAAAAAAGGTTTTCTCAATAACTAATAATTCAAATTAGCTTAAATTTTTACTGTAAATAGTATATATATTTAACTATATTATATTAATATTTTAATTAATTTAGATTAATAGTTCTTGAGAAGTTATTTATAAAAATAATTGATTTTTTTTTTTAATAATAAGGTAATTTCTTAGGTCTTTTGACTTTTATATAATAATGATAAATATGGTTCAGTGAAATACTACAGAAAGTGTATACAATTGGCTATATATATAACTTATTATATTACTTATTTAAGGAGTCTGCCTAAAAATTTTTACCAATTGTTATATCTAACACCTCTGCTTGAATATTTTACTTTAAACCTTTTGAACCTACAAACCTTTTAACTTCACTAAGTCATACTCAGATGCCCAGATTATTATCTCAATCTTAGAACTATTTTATTCTCAAAATAAACTTTTCAAAGCCTTTTGTATCTATTTTTATAGCTGATATAGTATTGCTACAACAGAACCAACACTTGCAGTCAAAGCTAACTAATAAACTGCTATGCCTTTATAGACTTTAGCATCTACTTCACAGTATATTCAAAATACTTTAGTATACTTCTAACTGTTTACCAAACTCCTAATCTAGATAGCCTAATAGAACTATGATCAGTTTATTAATATATCAAGTCAGTTTGATATTCTTTTCTTCTAGTTTGTTCTGGCAGACTGGTTGGTGATACCTTCCACTTAGAGGTTTTTGTTTATTTAGTTATTTCAATATTGGTATCCAGTAAAGCTATCAAAGATTCAGCTAACTCAATATTTTTTTTTTTTTAAATATTAATAGTAAGGCCATGCCTCTATCTTTATTGAATATTCAATTGAAATTTTACATAAAGTACAAATTTATTTTTAAAATATTATAGAAAGAATAGAAGCTCAGACTAATTTATCTGTGACCTAAACCAACTGGAGTGGCCAAGGCTTACCTAGATTTGAGTATTAGTAATAATGTATAGAGGATTGGTTTGATATCTTATCTATTGGATATACCAGAAATTAATTTTGGAATGAATTGAATTAAAAGGAGAAATGTGTAATACAGAAGGGACAGGATTTAATAATGAATTATAGTCAGGAAGTTGGGCTGTAGATCTTGAAATACAATAGAGAATCCAAATTTTATGATAGATTTGTAAATTAAGATAAAGTAAAAACTTTATAAAAAGTGTAGTAGCTATTTTTTTGGAAAACAAATTTGCAATAGTGTTGATGAGTTCATTTGGTATTAAGCATGTTAAAGTTAAGAAAATTGATGATACATCAGATCTATTATGAATAGACATGCTGTGAAATAGCTTGATTTGGTGATATAAGTTGGTTATAGTATTAGGTATAGTATCAAGTGTATTTGAATTAAGAGTATGTTATAGTGAAATATTAATAAGACTAAGTAATACTTGGTTAGATGGACAAGTTGTCCAGTGAAGGTGTGAACTAATTTGGTAACATTGATGACAAATAGATGAATATGAAGGGTAGCATTTATGTAGGATATGTAGAATAGAAAGTTCATCTGATAGAATTTTAATTCTAAAAGATTTAAGAGTAAAGAACTGAAAGCTATAAGAAAAGTTTGAGATTTTTTGGTTATTGTTAATATAAAGCCAGATGGCTTGCCAGTTAACATGGTTAAGGATTTTGTGCCATTTTTGAAAACAGTTTTGTGTTATCCAGAGTGCATATATGTGCATAATATATTGTACAAATGCTACAATAAGTAGGTAACTCTAAGAGAAAATTTTCAAAAGTTAAAGTATAAGCTAAGTTGTAAGTATTATAAGATCTAAAAATAAGATATGACAGGTTGTGATAGTTACATGCTAGTTGGTCAGCAAGGTTGTTATATTTGTTATCATAATGGGCAGTAATTTTGTAGAAGATAAGATGAATATTGTATAATTTGATGAAATTCATAAGTGTATTCTATAGTAAAAAGTATAGCATTTGAGTGTATAGTATAGTTGTTGTTGAGTTTAAAAGACTGTTGTATTTAGAAATCACAGATTGTGAGTCTATATATATGTTTATAGTACAGTTTCTAAAAGCAGTAATGAGAGCTGATAGAATAGCAATAAGTTCTGACTTGAATGAGCAAGGCCAATATTTAGTTTAAGCTTGAAAGGTATGAAGTATAGAATTATTTCAAACTTGAGCCCATTCAATACCTATTGAGCATTGTGGAGTGTCCAAGTTTATAACTGAGCCATCTGTATAAAAGTGAAGTTCTGATAAGTTGGAATTATAATTAGCAATTTGCTAAAGATTGTTTGTGAATGAACTGTGTTTGAAGATATTTGAAATTGAGTGTATTGTAATAGTAATGTTAGAAGAATTTGGAGTTTGAATAGGATGTCTAATTCCAATAAAATATATAAGATCAAGATGGTTAGCATTAAAGTTAAGAATTTTGTTGTATGTATTAACTTAACTATAAAATTTGGTTAAAACATTAATGGGAATAATAATTGTGCATTTGTTAGCTATTGTGTGAGAATTAAAATGACAGCTTGGGTATGTATTTGATTGAATAGATGAGACAGGATAAAGATGAGTAAATTGTGATTCAATATGACATTGCCAATAAGTTATAAGAACAGTTTCAGATAGTAAAAGCTGTCTTCTAGCTTTGTTAATAATAATTTGGTTGTCAAAAACTGTAATAAGCCATAGTTTTTTTTGTGAAGAAAAATATTCAGTTGTATAACTATAATAATTTGTATTAGGTAGGTATAAGTTTTAATAAAGAGTATAATTATAAGAGTGACTTGTAACTTGGTCCTCTAAGAAAGTAAACCAGAGTAGTTATTTGCTTTTAGAAATTTTGTTTATATATGAAGAAATGTGTTTCTAGTCTAGAAGATATAAGTATCAAATATAGTAAGTTGATCTAAATATAAAATGCCATGATGTCTAAGTTGTTTCTTGAATGTTATATATTTAGAATATAAAGAAAGTAGTAATTCAAGTAAGATAGAGCTCTCTTAAATAGTGCATGGAATGTTGTATAATGGATTAGATATAAATATTATATCAAGATGTTTAAAGAGCTGAATAATCTTAAAATTAACTGTATGTTTGTTAGAACTATCAATAATAGGATTATTATGTATTAAAATACTGGTAGATAATCATAGATTATTTTGAAGTTGTTGAAGTCTATTTCAGATACTTATTTTCAAAAGGTCAGATGAATTGAGTCTTTTGGTAAAGTTTGTAATATGGTGTTGTAATTGAATATCCCATATATTATGAATATTATAAAGTTGAAGATGAAGTAGTATACTTGTAGAAATTGTGTGATTGAGTTTAGCCTTATTTTTAACAAGTCTAATATAGCTTGTAAGAATTTTGTTGTATGTGTTTTGACTAAGAATAATGTTATAAAGATGATACTCAATTATAGGAATAATAACAGTATTAATTATGTATTGTGCATATATATCAGTAATTTGTTTAATGCTTGCAATATTGATAAGGTGTGATGACTCAGCAGTAATAAGTTTGGTTTGTTTAGTTTGTCTGTTGTTAAGTGTAAACCAGCATCCAAGAAATTTAAATAGTTCACTTGATGGATGAAGATTTAAAGGATAATTATTATATATAATGAGAGTATATCTAGTTGAGGTGTTGTTAGTTATTAATAAGGATTTGGAAGGGTAATTTAAATATTAAATATGTTAAAGAAAGATTCAGCTGTTGATAGAATTTGTAATAGCTCTTGTTGTGAGGATGTGACCTATAGAGTGTCATCTATATAAGCAAGAACTGAACAGTGTAAGTTGGATTTGTTGTATGTTTTGTGTTTAAGATTAGTAGACCAGGAAACTTGTGTAGTATAGTCTTTAAAATTGTTATAAATATATGTAATAAGTGGGTCATAATAAATCTTTCACAAAAGTGAAATAATAGTTTCATTTTGATCAATTTCATTAAGTATTGGATATAATAAGATAAGACCAAGATTTGTAATAACTTAGTTATGTTGATCAGTAAGTATGTTAATAATGCTATTAGTAATAGAATTAGGTAGGGCAAGGTGTTGAAGAAACTTTTGAAGTAGGGTTAGATTAACAGAATCATATGCTTTTCTTATATCCTGAGACATAAGCCAGATTGGTTTTTGATTACTTGAAGCATTCTCAATAAGGTTGTTAAGTATATAAATAGGTGTAGATATGCTGTTGTTAGGTAAAGCTATATAATTATATGGTGATAAAATAGGATGTTGTAAGAACACAGTATTAATTCTAGTAGTAATAATTTTTGTATACACTTTTCAGATGTATTCAATGAAACTTATAGAATAAGTAAGATTTAAGTTATCATTAAATGTATTATGTTTAAGAATAGGATATATTCTGTTGTATTTCTATTGTTTAGAAATCTGACTTGAAGTAAGGCAGCAATTGAGTAAAGCAGTAATAGCTTTAATACAGATAATACCTGCATGTTTAAGCATTTCATAGCTAATGCCTGTAGGTTCACAGGCTTTTTCATTTGGAAGTTTTGATATAGTTTGAAGAACTTCTTCTTATAGGAGAGTTGAAAGAATTATATTACTGAGTATTAATATGTAATTGGGATTGGTATTGTGTATGCCAAAAGTTATCAAACAAATTATAATCAATTGGTTGATGTGCTGTCTGGTTAAAAAAGTGAGATTGTATATGTTGTTTAATTAGGTTTAGTTCAGTAATTAGTTGGTCAGAAAGTTTGATATTGGAAAAATGAATTAGAGGTTTATAATAATTAAGAATGCTATTAATAGCTTGTTTAGAATATGTTAAAAGAGTTTATATCTTTTTTCTGTTGCTTGATGTATTTGTTGTCGAAGTAATAGTGAGTTTTTAATATGACAAGCATGATAGAGTTGCTTCCATATATCTTGTGCATGTTGAATCTAGCTATATAGGTTGTTATATAAGGTAAAAGCTTGAAGATTATATTTGGATCTATTGTTAATAATTTGAACTTTAACATTAATCAGTTCATAATAAAATTGTTAGAGCTTTTAACAATTTTAATTAAATGTTCAAGCTCTTAAGTGATAAATAGAGTAATGTAAAATAAGGAGAGTATTAATGGTTATAGCTGCATTTTTGAGTTATTTTGTTAGAGATAGAATGTATTGCAGCATTAATGATTGTATGTTCAATTTTGTGCCAAGTCATTTCAATGCTTTCATTTGTATTGCTATTAAGTGGAGTGTTGTGTAAGTTACGGTTATGAAAAAAAAGGTCTGAAAATTCTGTCTATTTTTCTAATAATATAGCCTTGTAGTTAAAATTCTATAGCTAATATCAGTATGATGTTGTGGTGGTTTGCTATATGATTTGTAAAAGTCCAAGTCAATGTAAGGATAGAGTGGTCACTGAGTGTAGAGGAATTACTATTATTGAGTTGATATGAAAGAAAAAATTGAATATTAAATGAGTCAGTTCAGATATAGTCAATGCAACTTTGACTAATATTGTTTGACTATATGTAATGTTTATTATCTACATATGCATCAAAATTAAACATATTGGATTGATATAGATAATTAATTAGTCAGAATTTAGATGATGAACTATTAATATCATCATGTATATTAAAGTTACTAAATAGAATAGAATGAAGATTAAGTTGTTAAGCTTGTTAAATTCATGTAATGATTGTATTTTGTGTTTTGTTGTATTTGTGCATATCAGTTGAAGAAAGATAAACAGCTATAATATACAGTTTGATTTTACTTTTGAAGAAAAGATTCAGAGCAACTGCTCTACCAAGATATGTTTAGCAGTTATATATATGGAGTTGTAAATATTTACAGATCATGATAGCAGCACCTTCAGCTAAGTTGCCTGAATTAGCCCAAAAGTATGTAAATAGATTGTTATTATAGAAATGAAGATTATTGTTGTTAGCAATTTTGGTTTCAGTAATATGAGCAATATTAATATTGTTGTAAAGACAATAGTTCTGCCATGCTTCTCTTTTGGTTATAGTGTTAAAACCTCTAACATTATATGTAGCGATTTTGAAATGTAAATTATGTGTATTCTGTATAAGTGTATATGATGAGATAGAATTAGAATTAAAAGAGTATAACTTGAGAGGAAGGTTGTAAAACTTAGGAAGAAAATAAGAGTGAATAATAATATGGTTAGATAAAAGTAAATCATTAGGAAGGTATATATGGGTTTTATTGTAATTAATATTAACAAAGAATATAATGCTGGTAACAGTTTGGTTGGAGTTATGCTTTTCAATATGTTATATAAGAGTTTGAATAGTTTGGTTATAAGGAAGAAGAGGAATATTGTAATAGAAAAGGAATTTGTTATAACATATATCAAGATTATATGTATATTTTTTTTCAGTATTAAGGTGACCTCTTTGATACTAGCTTTTTATTAATACTTATGTCAGGTATATGTATACAGACATATTCATATTGAACTATTAGACAAGTATACAACTGGCTATACGTGTAATTTTTCTATATTACCTATTTAAGGAGTCCACCCAAGGGTTCTCTACCAGTTGTCATACCTAACACCTCTGCTTAGATGTTCTATTTAAACCCTCTAATCTAACCCTAGTATTAATTTCACTAGATCACAGACTCAGATCTATTCACTTTTAACTATAGGACAGTTATTCTTAAGATAAACCTACCAGAATGAGCCGTATTTTCTTTTACCGCTAACCTGGTTTGATGCTATGGCTAAGGCCAACACTTGCAGTTAGGGTTACCCTTGAACTACTATTACCCTTGTAAAATTTACCCAAACCCTGGTACCCATCTTTCTGACTTCTTCATCATCATCTTCTACTAGCCACAACTCAGAACTAACTGACTTCCCAGACTCCTAATTCAGATAGCCCAGTATAGTATACTTATGTATCCTTTTCCTTTAGCGATTCCAGCAGCCTGATTGGTCATGTGCTTCTCTACACATTTTTGTTATCCAGTTTATCTGACAGTTCCTATGAAGGTGTTTCATAGGCTTCTATCAGTTCAATGGCACTATCAAAAGTTTGTGCTACCTTTTTATTTAGGATTTCCAAGTAAGTTTTCATCTTTTTAGTTTCTTAGCCTTCTATGCCTGGGGGTCTTATCATGAGTTTGCACCAAAGCCTTATATGACACCGGTTTTTCATATTCCTCTATGTATATGTACCGTGTAATGTTATACTTCACATAGAAGCCTTGAGCTTCCAATGTCAGGTGGGGCCCAACTTGGTGTACCTAAGATTACAGATGCCCAAAACCCAACCAATCAGTAGAGACAGTTACTGTAATACAGATATAATTTCCAAAATTCATCATCTGTAGAAATTGAACCTTAGACCTGCCACTTGGGGGTTGACAACCTATCCACTTCACTAGGTCACCACACTCCATATCAAGATCATATGAAGCTAAAGATATTGGAAATAATCTTGTGAAATTATCTTCTACAGGGTTGATCATTTTATGCTCAGCTCTTACAGCTGTGCAAGGTACTATAGTCTGCCCTGTGCATTGAGTTTAACTATTATTATCCTAGCCTTCCATGTAAATAGGCTTTACCACCTGTCCACTTATATTATTTTCCTTACCAACTACCAAGAATGTATCTTTTGATAAGATGGTGGTTGCATTTATAAAGATTGTAGAAGACAAGTTTATTGAAAAAGGGTTTTTTTAATAAAAAGAAACTCTGTAATTAAGGGTAGTGTTTTATATTTTATTTGAAATTTTTCTTATATAATTTTGTTTGTCACAGAATAGGCTTTTTCTTAAAAGTAGTTTGTAATTTGAGAATAGGTAAGTGTTTTATCACAGGAGTGATAAAAAGTTTAAATTCTTGTAAGAACTTTAGTGCTAATAGATTTAGTTGTAAAGAAGTCAATTGCTTGTTGCTTGTTAAGCTTATCTATATTGTAATTTTGGACTGTGACATTTTGGTAAAGATTTAAGTATAAATAGAAATAGTAGTTGTGGCATTTGGTGTTAGTTGGAACATTGTTAGCTTTGCAAGCAGAGTTTTCTGCATCACTTGCAAGTTTGCCAAGTAATAAAGTTAGAATTTGTTGTTAAAAAATGCTTCATGTTTGCTGTTTTAATAAAATAGAGAGAAGTCAAGTTTGAGTTGTTGCCAGATTTTATTTTCTTGTTTTGAAAAGTCAATATAGGATTTTTGAAAAATGCTTTTAAAAAGTTAAGAAGAGTGTTCATAGTATTGAGGTTGTTCTTCAAAATTGTTAAATTTAACTTCTTTTCTTTTTTTTAATTGTTCTGCTTTATTTAAATAGATGCAGTCAGTATCTGTACAAAAGAGAATGTAATAATTAGTATATTTAATTGCTTCATCATGATGTTTCTGTAAGTTGTTAGCTTTTGTAAAGCTTAGTTTAGTAGGCATAATCTCTTTAAAATAAAAAATAAATTTTTGTCAGAATTGGTATTTAAGTAAATTGAAAACCTTAGTTTTATCTATAGATTTGGTAAATTGATGATTCTATAGTAGGAAAAATTGTTTAAACTACTAATTGAAGTAGTCAAGTAAGTTTTTAAGAGATGAAATGTTAAGTTTTTGTAAAAACAATGTTTTTAAAATGTTAAATTTAAGATATATATTAAATTTGATATCAGAGCTGATTGTAAGATATTGTTTTTCTTTGTCAAAATCAACTACTTCTAATAAGATTCTAAATCTTTTAGGTTGAAGTTGAATATCTTTAGTAAATTTAATATAATCAATAGCTTGGTAGTTGTTTGTAAGATAAAGATGAAGATGTACAAGGTTAATACAGAATTGTAGTCAGTTTGGGCTTGTGTAAGGAGGAATAGTTGCAGATGAAGCAAATATTTTTGGATAGTTATGTTTTGTAAAAAATACAGTGATAAATGTAAGAATTAATTTTTTTAAGGTTTCTTCAAGTACATCGAAAAAGATAGTTATAGCTTTGTCAATGTTTGGATTGTTTTTTTGAATAATCTTAACTAGAAATTGGAGTTTTTTTCCTGTTATTTTACAAATTATATAGTAGAAGCTAGCTTTAAGAGCTGGTCAATTACCAATTTTAGGTTTGATTTCAGTTTCAGGTTTGAAGTTATATAAATGTTATTTAAGAAAATTAAAAAATTTTTTGCAAAATCTGTTTGTAATTGTGATTTATCTTTCATTTTTTTAGTAATAGAAAAGATGACAAGCTAGTCAAATATTGGGTTTGCTTTGGTTTTTTGTTGGTTGTTATTAGTATTAGATTGTGTTTGCTATTGATGTTGCTGTTTATCTGGTTATTGTTGTTGTTTATCTTATTGTTGTTGTTGTTATTGTTGTTTGTTACAATGTGATGATTGTTGGTTATTATTGTTAATTGTATTGTTGTCCAAGTCTATAGCATTTGGATTACTAGTATAACTTGCAAGTAATGTTGTAAAAGTAAGTTCCAATGCCAATAGGTTATAGAAACTGATCATTTGTTAAAGTTTTTGAATAAATGTAGAAGAAGAACTTGATTATTGAATAAATTGTTAAATGTTTATACATGTTTTGTAATGAAGTTTGTCATTGTATAGGATTGTGTTTGCTACCAGATAATGTTGGTTGTTTATTTTTTTGCAAGCAATAGGCAAATTGCATTTAGCATATTGATGATTGTATATGGTAAGTGAGAGTAATGCTGTAGGTGATGATGAAATGAATTCAGTAGAGTTTGCAATGTTGTTTGCTAAAGATTTTTTATTTTAGATATTTTGTTAGTAGAGATGACTTCATATTGTTTGTAGATTTGGTTGGTAGTTAAGATAAAGTGAGTGTAAAACTTGTCACAAAAGCATGTAATAATAGAACTAGATTCAGGTACTTTAAAGTAATAACAACTTTTAGTTTCTTCTTTAAGTTCTGTAGTTGAGTAATTATTTAGTTACTTGTTTACAAAAATAGAATATGATGTATTAGCTGCATCTTCAAGAATACCAATACTAAAACTTTTAGAACACTTTTGATAAAAATAGTCAAGATTAATAGTATCAGGTGCAGCTATTATTAAAGTTAGTATTTTATTCTAAACATAGATTTTTAAGTATGTTTTACAGAAAAATTTCTTTAATTTAGAGGTTTCTAGACTAGTTAAAAAGGTTTGAAAAAATATATAAACTTCAGATAAGCTATTGGGTGTTTAGGAAATTCTAATAAGTACCAGAAAATGAAATTTCTAGAGCAACCCTGTAAGTTTTCCTAAAATGCCAATGAAAAAATCTGCAAAGAGCAAGTTTTTGTTTTTGCCTTTTGCATATATCTCTATGAGTTTGAGTTTGTTTTAAATAAATTATATATCAAAATATCCATCTTAGTAAGCTGAACAACTTTTAATAAAAAAGAAGATATGTTTAATTAATAAATTTTATAAAAATTAGCAAAAACCAAAATATTAGTTTTTTAAACTTTTTTTAGCAGCCAAGTGTTTTTGAAACTTCAAACATAACCATTTAGGAGAAGAAAAGTGTGCTGAATAACTTTACTTAAAGAGCTAAGTAAGGTTACTTAGTAAAAAGTTACTAAGTCCTAACAATAACCTTACCTCTCAACAAATACAGCAAACGAGACATCACAAGAGATTACATATAAACTATACATACTCATGTCTATGTGGAATAGCAGATCAATTACATTTATGTCCTAATATTTGTCTACCAATTGGACAAGCCATTAGGAAAATCAATATATGGTCGACACTCTGGATTAATCATAGCA
>CAJVQA010003743.1:0-18814 GCA_910591915.1 Cetraspora pellucida | reverse complement strand
GTATTATTTATTAGTTATAGTTGCTTTAATGCTTTAAACATTTTAATGCCTTAAGCTTGTGATACTAGTCACTTAGTCTCTTAGTGTAACTAGTCGCTTAGTCCCTTAGTGCAACTGGTCGCTTAGTCCCTTAGTCGCTTAGTCGCTTAATTCACAGATATATAAACCCTCTAAATTCCCCCAAGTAGAAAAGATTCAATTCAACAAGTTCCAAAACCAACAGTTCCCAAGAAACAGACAATTTCCCTTCTTCTTATCCTGTAATTTATACCTTGAATCCTTTAGGACAGGCGCCTAAGGATCACCCTTCTTACAATTCTTTAATAAATGACTTTAACCATAAACTACTATGTAATAATTATTGAACTGCCTCAGAGATGGGTATAGTTTTTTGACAATGTCTAACAGAAGCTATACTTCCCTCTTGGATACCGCATATACCCGTAAGTGATTCCCTGTGCTGTGTCATTGTGGTAGTGTAGAATTAAGAAGGCTTCCACTCTATAACAATATATATTTGAATAATGAATTTGAGTTACTTAAAGGAGTTATTTTAAATAATATTAAATGACCTTGTTCTTCAGCATTTAATGCCAAAAGACATGTTTTTACAAGTTTTTTATTGCTAAAAATATCTAAACGATTTCATAATATTGGAACAACAGTTTTATACTATTGACAGTTTGTAAGAAGGCATGAAAATAAGTAATTGTGATCTTTAAAATTATTCAAGATTTCAAATAAACATTTATTTAGTAGTGTTATTATTTTGTAGACTTTGAACAATTAATGATAAGATTTGATTATATTATATCTAATTATATAATGTAAGTTTAACAATTGAATTTACTAATATAAAGAAGCAGATTTATATATTGATCTATATGCTGCATAAATTGTAACTCTAAAATATTAAAGATGCAACTTTTTTATCTATATATAAAGTAAGAGATAGATTACAACATGTTCTAAATGAGTATTATTAAGTACATTATCTTTGTTATTGAACCTAGCAGATGTATAAAAAAAAAGTACTTTAAAGATGATAATTGAGAAGTGGATTAAATTTATAAATAACATAAAGTTATTTGAATGCTGTATCAAGGCTAGTGATGTGTTATATACTGTACTATACATACTGTACTGTATGTATTGTATGCTAAAATTTTGACAGTCATTTTTTAAGTTCTGAAGTTTAGGTCATAATATTTATAAGTTTCCAAATAAGTAGTTGTGCAATGTTGTTGCACAAAACCAGAAACAGAAGAAATCTATGCAGGCACTAGAGATGTGCATGTGTAGAATTTTTAATATGATCCCAAAATAAAATTATCTGACCTGCATTACTATAATATCTAACTAGCATAAATATAATATCTAATCTGCATTAATATATTTATCTTCCTAATTGAAATTTATTTGCATACCATTTTATATATATGCTTATTTATATATATGATAAGAATTTACCTTCTTTATTATTGGTATCTTTCACTTATTACAAAAATATTCTTTATGATTAAGTTACTTTTTTAAAAATAGATAACATATGTAGTAATAATAATATTTAGAATTATCTTACAAAAATTGGATCTGATGAAACCTTTAACCAAGGATGTGCTTAATGTAATTACTGCTATTAAACCTTGCAAAAAATACATGAAGATTTACTATTTTAATTGGCCAATAGCAATGACAAAAATTTAGGCAATATTACTTAAATTTTTTATAAAAAAATTGTGGCTGCTAATTAAGTAAAATTAATGAATTTCATACAGGATTTTTGAAAAAATTGTGATTTGCCCATCTTAGGTACTATATATTCCATAAAATCACATGTATTGTAAATTTGTAAAATGTAATTTTCAATCTTAAGTGAAATATTTTCCTGGGTTAATCTTACCATTATACAGACCCAAATTTTAAACAAATGCAGACTAAAATTTTGTTGATTACAGCTGTTAACTAATCAAAATTAAGGTTCACTATGTGGTATCTAGATTTAATAAATCCTGCATATAATTTTTTAAAAAACCATGATTTGCCTATTTCTAGCAGGCTCTATTTCAGTTATGGAAAATCATATTCTTTATTGCAATTCATTCTTAAAAATGACTCTTTATAAAAGATATCAATAGTACTTGCAATCTGAATATTAGTTTAAATTTTAGTAACTAAGCCTAAAAACCTATTAATAAAGTCAATATCTGATTGCTTTATAGACAAAAGTTCTAAATTCAAGTTGATTTTATATTATTTATACAGTTAGAGTACTTCTTAAAAAAATAAAAACTAATCATAATAAAGTAAAAAGAAAATTATATAGAAGGTTTCATTAGAGCTATAGAATTTCATAATTAAAAATAAGATCCAATTTTCATCTGATTAAAAAAATTAACTTATTAATAAGTTGATTCTATTAAGTTTTGAGAAGTTATTACTATATTAACTTTTTTTAAACAAATAAGAATTAGATTTTATTTTTGACTATAGAGTCCTATAGCTTTGATAAAACCTTCTATACAATTTTTTTTATTTTATTATGATTAGGTTTTATTTTTTAAAAAAATTACTTTAACTATATAAATAATGTAAAATTAATAGCCAGTTAGACAAACTTCTGCCTATAACTAATTGCTATATAGTTTGTTAGCTAATGTTTTCCAGTTCTGATAAATCTGATTTAAAATTCTGAGGCTTTGCAAAAAACATTAAAATCTATGAAAATAGTTTAACATAAGCTTAGTGCTTTCTATATATTTAGAAATAATTAGCAAATTTTTTTGATTAAGTTTTTGATGATTAGTAATTATCATTTTATCTGTCTGATAAAAAAATTTGATAAAAAAAAACTAAAAATTACAAAATATTTAGAATTAAGGCCTTTAAATTTACATTGAGTCACTAATTTTTGTGCCTAAAAAATTATTTTTATTATTATTTATTATTGCATCTTTGATTTTACAGATATATGTGCTCATTTATGAGATTTTTTTTAAAATATTGAATAATAAATAAGTTATATAGACCTATTAACTTCAAAACTTTGTATACAAAAATATTCATTTCTGGTACTTATCTTTTAAAGTATTATTTAGAGTGCTACATAAGATCATAATAAAGAATAATCTAATCATACTGTATGCTATTATTTTATTCTTAAGTAAACTATACCTGTCATATATCATACTCCATTTTAAAAATTTACATATTCTCACCAGAAGGTAATTAGCAAAGTTCATATTAATAATCATTTAGGCTGAGTTTTTTGAATTATTCATATTTGGCATAGTGTATACTCCTTTTATAACTAGAAATTTAACATAGTGTGCATTTATTTTATAGCAGAAATTCAATATAAGATACATATATATTTGGTTAAAACAAAATAATTGATATTTTCAAATAATTAGCATGTATCTTAAATATCTATAAATCAAATTACAATTAGCATTAGCATTAGTAAATGATATTTTATATATAGTATTTTAACTTAACAAGAGATATGATAAAAATTATAGTTAACAAGTGCCAGTTCAAATCTAAAAACCCTCAACTGCAACTTAAATATCAAATCTTTGATAATCAGTGATTATTATTTCATTAACTCAATTAAAAAAGCTATGAAAAAAATAAAAAATCCTTAAAATCTAATGAATATATATAATAATTTACATTTAGAGTTTTATTTTCATTTATCTTATATATATATAGTAGATATAGTATATATTTATAGATGCAATAGTCAAGCTACCAGTATAAGGTGTAAAGTAACATATGAAAAATAGGCAATGCATAACAATATATGATAAATAAAGTCATACAGACCAATTAAGTACTGAGAATTGCACATGCATATTAACTTGCCTATAAACCATATACTACATACTTCATACTTTGTTTTTGGCATGATTATAAATATTCTGAATATATGGTATAAAAAAAAATTCTACTATATATACTATATATACTGTACATGCTATATATACTGTACTAATGTATACTAAAAAATCCAAGTATTATATAAATAGCACTTTACTAATAAAAGCTCTAGACATATGCTTACAACAGATTCAAAACTGCTCTTAATAACTAAGGGTAAAGATGTACCTCATTTAAAATAAATCTGGTATATCTAGCACAAGGTTATATATTATAAATTTTTATTTTAAAATATATATTACCAATTTTACTAATAAAAGAATTTTTATGCTACTAAAATCACTGCTTAAACTTCAATTAAAGCATATAACTTATAAAATTACTAGATTATAAAAAAAAATAATTAAAGATTATTTATTTAGTCAAATTATTTATTTAAAAGTATTTTGAATCAATTAAATTCAGTTTGAATGATTTATATTAAATTTAATTTTATTTATTTATTTTTTTATATATATATATAAAAATTAAAAGTAAATTTGTGCAGAAAAAGTTTTCTTATTTGAAATATTTAATGTTATTTGTAATTTTTTGAATTAGTATGAAATTTATTCAACACTTTGATGCCTTTTTTTTGTCTTGAAAGAATATTGAACTTTTTATAATTAGAGATAGGACACTGACAGGCATTTTTTGAAGCTGTGCAATGCAATTTTCATAATTCTGACTGCAATATGATTTTGTGTTATTACAGGTTTCATCTAATTAATAGAATCCATTGTTCAAATTCTGATCAAACTTGCAAATTATGTGATCATATTTAAAGTTGTTTGTTCTAGATCTGGCCAAATGATTAGCTAATTTGACCAGAATTATTAATTTACTAAGATGCAAAGAAAAAGTAAAAAAAATACAAAACAAAACCTGACATTTAAACTAACCTTGGAGCACAAATTAAAAATAATAGTAGCTCAACTTTATATATATGAAGTAGACATTTTATATATATAAACATAAAACCTAATAGTAAAAGTTTCTAGAAACTAAGGTGTGCAGGCTGCACAGTAGATTCAAAAAATCTCAATTTTTCCATCTCTATTCATAATAGTGAAGCAGTAATAATATTTATAATAACATCAATGTGTTTTCATTTTACAGTTTTATATAAAGTTTTCTAATTCAAATTTAGTCTCTTTAGTACTTTATTTCTTATTCTCATATATATTTTGTTGGTAGGTTGGTTGTTAAATTGACTTGTATATAATTAATTAGATTCGATATTCAAATATTTCCATTAAGTTTTTACTCTTCGTAATAAGACAATATTGCAAATTTCATTGTATTTAATTAAGTTTATAAAATTTTAAATAATAATATGCATATAATAAACACATATAATAAACTTCTATAAAAATAATGCATTCATTTTTATAGAGAATTAACTTCATCTATATCACTCTTTTATAAATTGTTAATTATTTGAATAATATCTACAATAATCTTAAAATCTATATGCATATTTGTCATGGTGTTAATGAATGTTTGTAGTTTTATGTAATAAACAACATCTTGGCTCAAACATTTACAATTGCTTTGACTCACTTAATTACTAACTGGCTTTTCACTTTCTTATCATCCATCTTCTTCTTATAGGCTATGTTCTTCTACCAGCTGACACAATAGGTATAATGAAGCTATCACTTTGGTTCAGATTATTACTTAAGAAAATCAGAAGTGAAGGTTCGATTTTAAGATCGAACCTCTTATTTACTTAAAATCATATGCACTTACATCATCTGTCATACAAACTATATTACTAATATACTACAAATTGCTCTAAATAGCCTTATAGTCTAATGTCATTATACTTCACCTTGCATAACCTTATTACCAATTATGATGTTAATCATTCCATATTCAATATGACTCCTGTACATTGTACCCCTGATCATTGTCGGGCACCTCCTAATTACATGTATCCAAACATTTATATATCACGAACTAGACCCCCCAGGACTTTGTCCCAAAGTTTGACTCATATAACCTAATTTCCAATATTTTGAATATCATTATGCTTACCAACCCTTATGTATCAACACTGAATCCATTTATTATGCACTACTTATACACATATATTTCTATTGCTTATATCTATATATCATTATTATTATGTTATTATTGTTTTTTTTTTTTTTTTTTTTAAGCTTCCAAAAAATCTGACAGATTGTCTTTTGAAGAAATATACTCTCCTTCATCCATTTGTTCCTTGTTTATTAACCCTTCTCTATCCTCATCCCTCTTACTTGCAGACTCTGGCTCATACGCATTCACCTTTAACTTCTTGACTCGATTTCTGGTTATTGGATTCCTCAGCTTAGTTCCATCAACTTCTTCAACATAGAACTGACTATGCTTTCCAATTTTTGTTACTTTATAGAGGCTGAACTATCAGTAATCCAATTTTTAGGAGCAGGTCTCCAGAGTCGAATCATAAACTAAGACCAAGTCACCAACCTCAATTGGTTCCATTTCATGGGTCCAACGATCATGGAACTCCTTCCAATACCACTTCAATTCATCATGCTTGTTTGTGCCTTATCCAGTTTATTTGACAATCCTTTTAATTGCAAGGCTTTGTATTCAAGTAATTCATCTGTCATCAATGGCTTCTCGAAATATACAAATGGTAACTTTTCATTATCAATTTAATCAGCATTATTGCATCCCTTCCATATACAAAACAGAAAGGAGAGTAACCCAAGACACCCACAGTCATATTAATGGCCCAAATGGCACTACATACATATTTATGCCACCAATTTTGTCATTCTGCATACAGTTTTTGAATGATCCTGATGAAGGTCTGTACTACATGTTTAGCATGACTATTTGCTTCTGGATGGTAGCTTGCAACAAAACATTGATCCACATTCAGCTAAGATGATAGTTTCTCTATTATCCCATTTCTAAACTCAGATCCTCTATCTGATAACAGAGCAGTAAAGCATCCATGTTGCAAGATTATGTTCTTCCAAATGAATTGGGCAATATTTTTAGCATTCTTTTTAACTAACACTTTTTCTTCAATATAACTAGTCAAGTTTTTGATTGCCAACACTACATGTTTATGTTTCACCATGGTTTGGGGCAAAGACTCTACATAGTCAACATACACTTTTTCAAAGATCCAACTTGTTGCTAGTACATGTACTGGTTCTGGTGGCAATTTTGGCACACACCTTTGACATAATTCACAACTTGATACTATCCTCTTGATGTCTTTATACATATTTTCCGATCCTTATGCATACTCCATTTTTACTAACATCAACATTCTATTGACACCTTTATGTTCACCTTTGTTCACCATCCCTTTATGACAAGTCTTCACAATCTCAAGTTTATCCTGGTCATTCAAGACAACATGTTTTGAAGGTACACCTTTCTTTGAATGCAAGTACAGGTTATCACCAATCAAGCAGTATCATTTTACCTTTCTTTTTAGACATGGTAAGTCACATGCTTCTACGTGTGACCCCCAACTCATTTGTTGCAGGTAATGCTTTATTAAACACAAGTTATTAATTTTATGATTTTCATATCCCATTCTATACAATTGCCCTTCAACAAAGTTATCGTTAGTAGGATTATTCTAAATAGGTGGGTCAGTATAATGCGACAGTCCATCTGCATTACAGTGTTTCTTTTCAGACTTATACAAAACCTAAAGCTCAAATGATTGCAACAGCAACACCCATTTCATTAGTTTACCTTTTAGCTTCACCTTATTGAATAACTACTCTAAAGCAATGATTCACTTATACTTCAAATACAGTTTTACCTACATATCGCTTATTCACATAACAACTGAATACTATCACTAAGCACTCCTTCTTAGTTACTGTGTAATGCAGCTCATGTTCATTCAACTTTCTTGAATCAAATGAGTCGGGCCTCAATTGTCTTTTATCATCTTCCTGCTCAAAAACCACACCTATTGCACAATTACTAGCGTCAGTATATATATGAAACAACCTTAGACCATCCTTGGCAGCTTACTAATCAGGTGCCTTTAATATAACACCTTCACTTAATTTTTGCTTGAGCAACTCAAAGCCTTATTTTCTTCAGGTCCCCAATGGAACTTAGCATCATGTTTGGTCAGGTCAGTTAGAGGTTTTGCAATTTTACTGAAATTTTTAATAAACTGTTAATAGTAATTTAATACACCATGGAACAATCTCATCTCATTAACATTCCAGGGCACTTTCCAATCTTGAATCTTTTTTACCCTTTTTGGGTTCATCTTAATTCCCTCTTTACTTATTATATGTTCATATATTTCAAGCTTATTATATAGCACAAAACACTTTTTCATGGCAAAAGTTAATTCCACCTTTTTAAAGACCTCAGGCAACTTGATAAATGTGTTCAAATGCTCTTCCATACTTCTATTTGTCTATATACTCACATTATCTTGATATGCAGCAGCTACATTTCTTCATCATTCACTTTCCAATAGTTGATTCATTAACCTTTGAAAGGTTTTGCTTGCATTCTTTAGGCCCATGCACATAACTGTGTATCGAAGTACTCCAAGAGCAGTGGCTACAGCAACTTTATTATAGTCTTTTTCTCAGATTTCTATTTGCCAGTACTCTTTGAACACATCAACTGACGAATATCAATCATGACCAGCAGCTTGCTTCAAAATATCACAAATTATTGGCAGAGAGTAACTATCTTTAATTATATACTTGTTGAGAGGTTTCATATTACTAACTGCATTCAATTTGTCAGTTTCTTCTTCTTTTTTCTGCATAGGGAAACAATGATAAGCATACTCCCCTGACCCCTTTTCCAAAAGACAACATTTGATCATTTTTTTAGATGGTCTTTGAACATACTTCTTGTTTCAGAATTGTTTATTCTAATCGGTTACAGTCACATAAATGGCATGATAGCATCTTTAGTTCTAACCTCATATTCCACCAGGTATGTTTTACCAATGTCTTTTAATTCATAAGCAAAAACATCAGACACTTTCTCTATTAACTGCTTTATTACTATAGTCCTTATTGGTTCGTTTCGTACTATAGTCTCAGGTTTATTAAACTACTATTTTTTATTATTAATCTTAATACAACAAAGTGTTCTTTCCTTCAATTGAACCATTGATCCTTTCATCATTGATATGCCAATAGTTTACTCAATCTTCAAATGCCAAATCATGTAGGCACTCATAATTAACAGATTTAACTTGTCATTGCACTACATTATCCTTATTTTTTGCCTTATTCAAAATAGTTTGGGCTAGATTGTCTTCACTCAATTCTTCAAATTTGACCAGGTTCATTCTTCGCACCACTATTATATCATCAACATTCTCTTCATAGTCACTTTCATCACTATCTGCATTATCATCATAATCACTTGCTGGAATTTCACCTATCCAACTTCTGGGCACTGTTTATACCACAAAAGAAGCAGATCTTATAGGAGAAGAAATGGTGCACCAGTATTCAGTTTCTTTAAAACCCAAGGTGCACTGTGCTCTTGCATTCCATGGCATATCCTACAAAACATCAAAACTGGCTGTGTCTATTACATAGAATCCTTGATGCACTACAACACCTTTCATATTGACTTCTATATCAGGAATATAACCTACAAACTGACTGACCCTATCATTAGCCATTCAGCATTTACCACAAGCTTGGTTCTATTTCAACCCTCTTTTTACAGTGTATCTTTTCAACATTAGGTTTATATGAGAACTGGAATCAATCAGGGCTTTTACTACTTTTTTGTTGACTTTGACAGGCCACACAGGCACCACTTTACTAGACTTAGACTTATTGTCATGCAAGACACCTTGTACAATCCTAATTTTCACATTTTGGTCAGTAGTACTATCGCTTTTGTATCAAATTAGGGCCCTCATTATTTCCAAGCATGCTTTGGGCAACCACTTGAATAACTGTTTAAGCATAAGGGAGATTTCCATACTAGACACCCTTTTTAACAGATCAAGTTCATCAGATAGTTCAGCAAATAGTATATATATCACATTTTCATGTAGTTTTATTTCTTGATTTTCCTGCTTACGCATATCAACTTTTTCTCTTTTTTCAGATGATTCAATTGTTTCAGAGCATCATCGTTTCTCTTTCTTTTGCCAAACACCCTTACATTACAATATTCATTCACATCCAACAATTCAACCTTTAGATATTTACTACTATTCATAGAGCCTTTTTCAGTGAATTCAACTAAGCATATATCAGCATTATTGAATGTTATGCCCTTATTAATTTGACTTGTGCTTTTATTTTGATTTGGCAATTCTTTATGATGTGGCTCTCTTGTTCAAACAAGTTTGCTTTCGATTGAGATCTTTTACAGTTTTTGCTACTATACTTTGAATCATATTTTCAATATCGGATTGATTAACTTCTCCTTTTGTTCCACACGGTTAATGCTCAGTGCTGCAAGTCCATTTACGATGGTGTTAAGTTCTACATTTGACTTACTTAATAGTGGAGTTTCTTCAGGTATGTTTGATGCTTTATGTTTATTAAGAGCTTTGTTTCTACTATAATCCTTCATCTTTAATGTCTTATTTTTGGATTTTTTATAATTTTTAGAGCAGTGCTTTCAACCTTAGATCTATATAGTTTCTTTATACCATAAATATACTAGTCACATTTCTAATTACTCCTGAGTTGGTCTTTTATGGTTTGAGCATAGGCTTCATACCAGTTAATATATTCTCTTATTGATTCTCTTTTCTCTTGTTTAAGATGTTTCAATCAATTAATTCTTACTTCAGTTTTATTTTCAGCCTTTACCTCTCAATAATTATCTTTTTCAGGTTTTGCCAAGTTTTCTTGGTTTGTTTTAGGTTCTGAACACATGTTCTCATGCTTTCCAGCATATGCAAGTGCACTATTGAACATAGGATGTCCTCATTATACTTCTTGGCCTTATCATATTCTTCAAAATCAAAGAGAAAGTTCTCTATGTCATCGACTTCAGCATCATGATATACAGGTACAATTTGATCTTTACTGCTCATTGTCATAGTTTTATATTTATATATATATATATATTTTTTTATTATTATTAACGTTCCTTCTCTTATACTACTTGTTTCACCTGACTGTCCTTACTCATTATTTATGTTTACAATAGCTATGTCCTAGTTGATTACCTTTGTACAACCTTATCTGGTTCATTAAATACACTGTTTCTCTGCTTTTATTTCTGGTGTGAACAAAGTATTGATCTAGGCAGGTATTTTTTTTTATCTGTGTTATTACTCTTTTTATTCCTTTTATATTACTAACAAAACTCTTTTTCTTTTGTATCATGTCCTTTACTGACTGTTTCATACATTATAACTATTCTGGTTATGTTTGTTGTGAAAGATGATGGCTTGTTGCCCAGGTCCTTTTGTGTCATGGGGTTAATGAATGTTCGTAGTTTTACATGACAAACAACATCTTGACTCAAATGTTTATAATTGCTTTGACTCACTTAATTACTAACTGGCTTTTCACTTTCTTATCATCTGTCTTCTTCTTATAGGCTATGTTCTTCTACTAGCTGACACAATAGGTATAATGAAGCTATCACTTTGGTTCAGATTATTACTTAAGAAAATCAGAAGTGGAGGTTTGATTTCAATATTGAACCTCTTATTTATTTAAAATCATGTGCATCTACATTATCCATCATACAAACTATATTACTAATACACTACAAATTGCTCTAAATAGCCTTATAGTCTAATGCCATTATACTTCACCTTGCATAATCTTATTACCAATTATGATGTCGATCATTCCATATTCAATATGACCCCTGTACATTGTACTCCTGATCATTGTTGGGCACCTCCTAATTACGTGTATCCAAACATTTATATATCAATATTGCTTTCTCATTTAATGTCATAAGTTTTTTTTATAAATTATATGTTCAAGCTCTTTAAATTTTATAACAATTGCTTGTCTCTTGCTAATATATATTTCTTTTTCTGCTATTATTTATATCACATCTAAAGTAGTAATTTATCACTTTATATATTGTCTGATTTAAAAAACTGTGACTCAGTCACTTCATAATTAAAATTATTATATAATATATAATAACTAACCTTTATGAAAGAGGGTGTTAGATTTAGCTAGTGGATGATTAAGGCTTTCAGTTACTTTGAGTCAACAAAGATAAACTGGATAAGTTACATGATAATGAACTTAAATTAACAACAGTGATTATAGAGGTTTACAGAGTTTGTAATGTTAATAGTGTTAGAATTTATTATGTACAATGTAATGTATTAGAACTTTTTATTTAATAAAGCAAATAAAGCATATTACTTCTAAGTGTTATTTAGATCTTTATTTATAATACTAAATTTATTACTTACAATTCAATTTTGTATTTATTATATCTTAAAACTATTTAATATTATTTACAATTACTTTTTTAATTTTTTTAACAATGTTTAATTTTTTAAAATATGTAATTTATCTTTACATTCTTCTTTACTCAATATAATAAGCTTAGCTCTAATATATATATTACATATTGGTATAGCATATACAGTTACAAAATTGAATTGGCAGAATTAGCAAAGGTTGTAATATAAAAAAACTAAAAATATAAATAATTTGATAATTGAGTAGGTAATTCAGAACTTAGCTAAGAAATATTTATTACTATTTCTTTATACTAAAAATCTATTTTTAGCTTAAAATAAAAAGCATAATGTCTATATATCAAACTAATAAAATTAGCATTACATCTAACACACTAAAAAAAAATTTCAATACATTAATCTAAGATCAGAAGGATGTTAATTATGGTTATAAAAAGAATAATACAACTATTATATTTGAAAAAATAACAATACCAAGTTCAAGTTAATATTTAAACTTGGTTGAAAAAGCTTTATACAAAAATATTATAATAAGTTAATAGTAAATATAAAAAAAACAAAAAAACTAATTTATATTCATACTCAAAATATGATCTTTATTTCTACAACTAAAATAATACAGAAGCAAAGATTTTTAAAAAGACATTAAAATAATTTATTAATTTTTTAACTTATTAGAGATATTTATATGCCATTATTGTCTATATAAAACTGATAAAGACTTAAAACATATTAATTTTTCTAATTAATCACTAGCTCTAAAAAAGATTTTAAAAGAAAATATAAAATTTTTTAATATAGGTTATATGTTTTATGTAATAAAATTACTATTCTGATCTGGATTCTAAAAGTATGCATTAAGCTTAATAAAACAAGACTAGGTAATAATTTTGATTTTTTATTATATTTTAACTAAAATTCAATTTAATTTATAATTATTTTAGAATTAGTCTCTCTTTGTAAGAAAATTAAGTTAGTAATAGATGTGTTATATAAAAAATAGTTTATATATAATAAAAAACCTATCTTTAATCTAAATGAATTCAAAAGATGCTTAAAGTAGCTGAGTTATAATTATATAACTTTTTTGATCAATTGGTAGCAAAAACTAACCTACAGCCTAAAAGTCATATAACTAATAAGAAAAATCAAAAGTGATTAATTTTATTTTATTATTTTTTTTTTACAAATCTTAATAACAAATTTATTAGTAAAATTAAAGCAAAGTTTGGCTTTTATTAGATGTATCTAAAATATTATTATTAGAAATATAAACTTTAAAAAGTGTAGAATTAACAATAAGATATAAAACTATTGCAAAACACAAACTCAGTATACAGAAATATAATTTAATAATTAAAAAATTTGTATTACAAAATATAAGTGTACAATTATATATAAATTGCTTTTTTTTTATTTATGATTATTCAATTACAATTACAATCTTTAGATTAATAACTTAGTTATTTTCAACTTAGATAATTTTTATAATATATATAAATTATGTTACAGTTATACAACTACTATCTATAATATTCCTAATTTTGCTACAATTCTTTTAAAAATCCTGCAAAAAGAGGTATTAATTCTCTTACGTAATTCTAATTACATCTCTAATAAAAAAAGTATTAATACAAATATTATTATAATGAATGCATATTCTAATTATTTTCTTATTTATAACTTAGATATTTAGGCAAAGGCAGGCATTTAATGATTTGGAATCTGAATCAAAAATACATAATAAATAAAAAAAGTATTTTTTAATTTATTATTACAATGACAGAATTGAGTAATATAAAATTAATTAAAACATAGATAATATTAAATTAATAGATTTGAAACATAAATTTATTTACTTTATTAAAGATTATTTGAATGTCTTAATTATCTGCTAAGCATTTAAAAGATAAAAAATTATTTAAAAACACAAATATTAATAGTATCTATAGACTATTCAGATTAATTAAATGTATAAAAAAGTTATAACTAATTATATTTGGCTAGTAATTCTTTTAAAATATTAGAACAAATTAAACAATTGTTCTAATAATTGGACTTTTATATATTCTTAAATAACTGTAAAACTGTATTTTTTAAAAATTTTCAGTTTTTGATAAGTTTTTTATAAAATATGCAGTTATAATAAGATTTTAGTACAAAAATCAAAACTTTATAAAATTAATTTATTATTAAAAATAGTATTTTAGGATTGATCTTAAGTGTGCTTAAAAATTTTTCAGAAATTTAAAAGTCTAAAGATACAGAATTCTGATATTTCATTAACTTGCTGAATAATACTATATTATTAGTTTTAGATTTTTATTCTATTATCTTTTGTTGTAGAAATTTAATTTGCATAAAAAAAATCATGTTTTGTATATAGGTTATTTTTTATTAATATTGATGCAAACATTATAATAAGTTACTATTAATATTTTTAAATGATGCTTTTTATTAAATTAGTACTAACTAATCTATTTTTTAAGTTTTAATAGATTATATTTATGTATTCAATAATTATTATGTAGAAAACTTACATAGTTTACTTAATAGCAGATTTAGAAGTTGAACAATACAGAACAGATTATATGATAAGTATAAATAATCAATTAAACATATAACAACAATTCTTTTATAAATGTGTTTTCTAAAAATTATAATATTAATTATTTAGCAAAATAGTTAAAATATCTTAAAAAATGTACTGTTTATTTTTTTCTAAACTTTTTTATAAATATTTATCAGAATCTTGGTATATTATTATCTAATGCATATATAAAATCTAAATTGTATAAACTTCTAATACTTTGAACTCAATTTTATACTAAATTGTTACTAATAGCTTGAAATACAATATACCTTTTATAAAAAGATCAATTTTTTAATTTAAAAAGCTATAAAAATTTTTAAAAGGTAGGTTGCATTCTTGTTTATGAACATACTTATCACTATAAATATTTTTTATTTAAATTAAGAAGTTAGTGCCATTATTGTATAAATATTTTATAAAAAAAATTAAAAAAATTGTAAGAATTACTAGAAAACTTTGAATTTATTTGGTAAAAAATATAAAAATAAAAATATAGAAAAATTGAATATTTTTAAAACTAATATTACTAATATTGATAATGCTAATGTTGTTAATAATAGTTTTAATATTGAAGATAATTTTAATATAGACAATAATACTAATATTTGCAATGATACTAGCAACTTGGATTTTTTTTAGATGATAATACTAATCTTAATAATATTGACCAAATTCTTAAAAATTTTAGAATTGTTTTATAAATATAAAATCTGAATATAATTGTAAAAAAAGTTATATACCATAGTATAATATATTTTTTTGTTATTTTTGATGTATTTTTGGATATATTATTTTGAAAAACTATTTTGTATTGAATTTATAGAATTTGGCTTTTATTTTTAGCAAATTTATAATAATTTTTTTTTATCTGAATTAAATTTATTAAATATAAATTTTTAGATTTTTTGATTAAATTGTAATACATTTATTTATTTTATATAAACTGTTCTTTTTCTTTATAATAAATACTATATTATTATAGTTTTTAATATATTTTATTATTATCTATTTTTGTTATATTGTTAAACTTAATATTTTTAGTAATTTTAATTTAAAAAAGTTTTTATATAATTTTACATAAATATTATATATTATATAATTTATTCTCAACATTTTACAATCTCAATATATTTACTTTTAGTGTTCATTTTATATTTATAACATCAGTATTGTATTTTTAATATTATTGTATTCATATAAAATATAACTAATATCTATAATATATACCATATATTCTAAGATTACAATTAGTTTTAATTTTATAAGTATTTCTGAAAAACAAACTATTGTATTTTGTATAAAAAAAATTAATAGTACATACAATTAATACAGAAAATTAAAGTTAATATAGTTAGAAAAATATAAATTTTATAAGAAAACATAATAAAATTTAAATAAAAGAGATAAAAGTTAAAAATACTTTTACAATTTAAAAACTGCTTCATTTAATGGAGGCATATATCCAACTTGTTTTTTAAGCCAAGCAAAGTAAAAAATTCAAAGTTTGAAGCTTTATTTTCTTTTTGTGACATATACCAAAATTAATATAATAAGTATTCTAACAATCTTAACATACAATATAAAAAATATATTTTTATAATTTAATATTATTATATATATTATTTGATTAGCAATAAGAATTCAAAATAGTTATAAAATGATTTACTAAAAATTAGCTGATTATAACAAAAGTCTATTATGCTTTTCTATTTTTCTGCATCTGAAATATTGTTTTTAATCACAAATATAACTTATTGTATTTTATGTATTTTTTATATAATTTGGCATAATATTTTAGTATCACAATATTTAAAGTAGTACTCTGGCCTAAAAACAGAATATTGCACAGTCTATGCAGACTGTTCAAATATTTTTTGAGGCTGTACAATGCAATTTTTATAATTTTAGTTAGCTGATATAATTTTGACCAAATTTATAATTCAGATTTGAATTACCAATTAGAAATCAGTTCAAATTAGTCTAAAAAAAAATGAATCTGCATTATCTGATTAATAGAATCTATTATTCATAATTCTGGTTAACTTGCAAATTATTTAATTACATTTAAAGTTGTTTTGTTCTAGATCTGACCAATTGATCTGTAAATTTAACTAAAATTATTAATTTACTAAGATGCAGAGAAATATAAAATAAATATAAAATAACAAAAACTGATGTTTAAACTAACTTTGAAGCACTAATTAAAAATAATGTAAGCTTAACTTTATATATATAAAGTAAATATTATATATATATATAAATGCAAAACCTAATAAGTAATATTTCTAGAGACTAAGAATATTCAGAATATGCAGGCTGTACAACTTGCATAGTAGATTCAAAAAACCTTAATTTTTCTATTTTTACTTCAGTCTAATGCATGCATAAAGATTTAATTTCAGAGACTAATTTTAGTTAGATCCTATTTTAGATAAATTAATATTTTAGATACAACATTTACATGATATAAACATTTAAACTACATTTTAAAATAAAATAACATAGTTTGTAATTGAACAAGATAAACAAAATTATATAAAATATATGCTTTCTATTTTAGAAATACAATAGTACAAATTTAAAAAAATAAATTAATATAAATCATCAATATTATTGTTATATTAATATAATATAAGTCTGATTTTCAGAATCACAAGTGCCCAAATCAAGACAACAATTCTTATCTAATCAAATATCATATGAAAAGTAACAAAAATATTACTTATATTACTTATATTACTTTTATTATTTCAGTTATTTTAGTTACATATTCATTAAATAAAATATCAGCCTTTATTAGAATTAGTTAATATATAGTATATAAAAGATATATTATAGTGTTAAAAGAAAATCTGGTTAAAGATGTTGTACAATAATTATTCAAAACATGACTGAAATATGACTAAAATTGCAATTTGGATTGTACCCAAAACTAGTGATCATGTAATCTAATTTTTCTTAATATATGCAAAAGAAGCTCTAAAATTTAAAACAAGTTATTCATTATTGTAAGACTGGGCTAAATTGTGATAATTATAACTAATTTAAAAAGAAAAAAGACTTAATAAAATTACTACAATATATAACAAAGAAAAAGATATAACAACTTACTTTTACAGTTTACAACAAAGTTTTTTCTATAAAGACATTTTGGATTATATGGCTATAGCCCTATTAACAAGATCTATAAAATAAAGAAGATAATAAAAAGATAAAATTATAAGTCAAAGAGTAAAATTATATAATTAACAAAAAAGAAAACATTAATACAGAAAAAGAAAGAATATTTCTAAGTATACTTCTCTGATAATTTATTATAAAAGCCCTCTGTTTTTGATATTAAATAGAATATGCCTTTCTTGACCTTCTTATTCTTATAATCTAAAGAATATTAATAAAATAATTAGTTTATAAATTATAAAAAGTATCAAGAAACACAAATGTTCTTTTAAAAAAAGTACCTATTATTACCTAATAACTTGCTTAAAAGCTGTTTGAGCCATTGCCAAATTGTATCTGTCTTATTTTGTTTTTAAGTAATGTGATATAATATCAACAATTTTGAAGTAACAATTTACTGTATTGGCTACATCTTTGGATTTACACTATTTCTCTATAACAACAGCTATAAAAGAAATTAATTACAAATATAAATAAAATATTTATTATAAATAAAAAATATTTTTGTCTTAAAAGAAAACAATTCTACATTTCTAATAACAAATCCCTAATAGTAATAAATACCTGACCTATAATAAAAATGAAGGTTATTCTATTGTAATACTAGAATATTGTAGCAAATTATATATATATATATTTTTAAATATTAATGTGAGGCCATGCCTTTAACTTTATTGAAATTCAATTGAAGTTTTTACAAAGAAAAGCTTGCT
>CAJVQA010003742.1:0-18814 GCA_910591915.1 Cetraspora pellucida | reverse complement strand
TATATACATGTAACTATTTTAAATTATTAATAAAGATATAAGCAAGGCCTTATCTTAATACCAAAAAAAAAAAATAATAATAATAATACTATTAAAGATCTATATTAACTTTTTTTTTAGATCTTTTAAGTAAACTCTAGTTTTTCTTAGTTCTATAAATTATACAGCTATAAGAACTTATCTTGAATTTGTACTGCCTAGTACTGTTTGCATTTCTTTGTATAACCAAGATTACACAAATGCTCTATAACCTACTAGTTATGCTAATATAATTATAGTTACAAATATTTTATCTTAACTAATTAACAAAATGTTATCATTATAATACTAATTAAGTATTATATAGATAATTATCTAAATTTTTACTATTGATAAGGTTTAAACTAACAATCTATTACTTGAAAGATTGACAACCTATTTACTTTACTAAGTTTTTATACTTTTTAGTTATATATTTCTTTATTTATATTATTAGTATTTTTTTTTTATTTTACTAAACTATTTTAATTTTTTTTTTACATAACCAACTTTAAAGGTTCTTAAGTTGTTTTTATATAATTAAGTTTTTATCTTTTATATTTATAAGCTAATTTAAATATAGCAATCCTTATTTATTTATTTTATTATTACTTATTTTTTATGTTTTTGTTTTTATTATTTTTTTTATTTTTTTTATATCTATGTATTTTTTATAAAAATTTTTTTGCTCTAATGCTTATATTTATTTCTTTTGCTTTAGTTATTATTTAGTAAACTAAATTTTTTTTCTAGTATTTTTTTTTTCTAGCCTTTTTTTAAATCTTATATATTTTTTATTAATTTTATCTTGGATTATTCTAAGTCTTATTAGTTCATTTATACTGTTTTTTTATTAAGTTTTAAAAAATATTTCTTATTTGTTTTGTTGCTATTTCTTGTTTTAATAACTTGTAGTTCCAAAATCTTTGTAGTTTATTATACAATTGCTTGATACATATATATATCATATTGCATTTATGTTTTGCCAAGCATATAAGTAGTTGATGTATCTTTTTATTAATTGTAATAAATATTTTAATTTATAAATAATTACTATATTGTTTATATATACAATTTGGCTTATTGTTATTTCTTGTATTAAAATTTTTAACTATTTAACTAATTATCTCTTTTGTTTTTTTGCTAATTTATGATTCTTTTATTTTATTATTTAGTTAAATTTCTAATAATTTTATAATTTTGTTTTTTTATTTTTTATTTATTTTATTTTGTTTAAAGATAATCTTTTTTTTTTTTAAATATAATGTTTATTATTATGAGTTTTAACTTAAATTTATTTTAATAATATTAGTTTTGAAAACTTCTTTTGCAATTTTTAGAATTTTTAGCAATTACTTTTTGTTATTTATAATTTATATAATATTATTTATATATGTTATTGCAATTTGTCTGTAGTTTGTAATAATAATATTATAAGTATTTCTATTTTTTTTTGGTATTAAGATAGGTCTTGCTTATAACTTTATTAATAATTTAAAATAGTTATATATATATATGCTATAGCTAAGGCCAATACTTGCAGTCAGGACTAATTATTAAACTGCTAACTATATAGCTACTACTATTTGTATAAAACAAATAAATTAAAAATTACATGCAAGAATAAAAGCTCAGACTAGTTTATCTGTAATCTAAAACTACTAGAATGGTCAAAGCTCATCTAGATTTAGATATTTAATATATAATTTGATAATATGCTATATTTAATTTATAAGATAGACCAAATATTAATTTTGTGAATTGCTTAGCCAATAGAAAGGCATGTATTTAAGTGAGAATATAGTTAATCAGAAAGTTTACAAAGGCATAAGTAAGTGTAATCTTTTTGAGAATATGTATATTTTCTAGTTAGATTAAATAATCTTAAAGGTTAGTTAATTAGTTAAGATCAGTGTTTGTTTTGTTGATTTTTCTAATTAGAAAAGTAAATACAATATGTTTTTTATTGTTGCTTATATGATTGTTCATTTGATATTAAGAATATTAATAATAACTTAAGAGACAGTTTTGTATAAGATATTGGAGTTTTGAATTGTTAATATAAAGAACTTTAAAATAAGTTTTTTAAGAGTAAGATTAGAATAATAAGTATTAAGTAATATGTATAGAGAGTTAAGAGCTAAATAATAAATAATTTTGTTAATTAAATTATGTTTTTGATGGATATTAAGATCAGGCAAATTATTAAAGATAATTTGGTTAGTAAAGGTTTGAATAATTTAATTAAATAAAGATGAATTAGCACAAGTATATTAGTAAAAATATAAATTAGATAAGTTGCAATAGAAGCAAGTAGTGTCTAGGTATTGGCTTAAGTAAATAGTATGATATAATAAATATATTGGCAATTTATTAAAAAAAATTTTTGTTTTAAAAGATTTTAGTTAATTAAGTCTAAAGTTAGTAATATTATATAAAAGTTTTTGATTGTGATTAAAGTAAAGCCAAATGGATCTTTAATTAATATTTTGGTTAAAGTATGACCACCTACTGTTTCATTTTTATAATATTTATATAGCTAAAATATGAGCTTTACAGATTTGTTTAATAAAATACTTTGTAGAAAGTTTTATATAATAATGTTCCTATTGGAGAATATGATGAGAGTTGTAAAGATTTGTGTAGTTAAATAAAAGAAATAGTAATAGTAGATGTTGTTTGGTAAGAAAGTTTGCTTGCTTATTGAGATAGTTGTCTGAATAAGCTTGCACTTTGTAAAAAATAATTTGTAATTTGTATAATTTAATGATGTTTAGAAGAGTGTACAAAATTGGTTATAAATTGAATTTAAGTAACTTGTTAGGATAGATTAGCTTAAATTAAAGATTATTAAATTTAGAAATTACTGATTAAGAGTTAGTAAAGATATTAATAACATAGTTTTAAGAAGTATTAAGATTGCAGTAATAATTGAGAAGAGTTCTGCTTTGTAAGATGAGAGCCAGAATTTAATTTTAGCAAAGAAGAAATTAATAATTTAATTATTATTATCAACTTGAATCCAACTAATACCCATTGTGTATTAGTTAGTACTAATATTAATTATAGATCCATTAGTATAGAAAATTAGTTATTAATGAGAGAGGTTGTGATGTAAAATAGATATAAGTTTGTTAGTAGATTTATTTGGAGTAAAGATTTCAGAGACAATTAAGTTGATAATAGAAATGTTAGGTGAGAAAAGAATGTAGATTGGATGTTTAACAGCTGTAGAGCATATAAGTCCAAGTAATTGACAATAGATTAAATTGGTGCTTTGAGTTAGTTCTGCTAAAAAATTGTACTAAAATAATTGCAAAAACTTTAATAGTACATATTTGGTTAATTCTATAAGAATTAAGATAGCATCTTGTATATGTTTGTAGTCAACAGAGAGTAAAAAATAAAATCTTGTATATTTTAAGTTTTTTTTTTGAATTTCCTACTGCATGGTTGCTAGTAGGCCACAGCTGATAGCTGTTTTATTAGTTCATATTTCAAGTTCATGAGATCTTCTATCAGAACCCTATTTACATTTTACATTGTTTGTATATATTTACAGTACTATCTATATACTAATTTTGTGTTTCTATTACCTCAGAATTTCATCAAGATTATTTCTAATTGGAGATTCCTTTGTTCTATTATTATCCTCAGCCTTTTAATCATTGTGGCCTTCTTATATCAGGTCTGTTGCCATTTAAGGATCTGAGTACCAAAGATCTTTCTATTTTTGTAATATGCCATCTGGTATGGTTAATCTGTAATTATAGTTCTAATACAGTTTATATTCTTTGTTGAACTTGAACCAGCAACCTTGCGATTAGTGACCTAAGAGCGTAACTACTTTACTATTGACCCACAAATATTATATTTTAAGTTTATATTAAAGGTTTAATAAGTAATAGAGTAGTAATTAAAAGATGTAAAATGTTTTCATATTTTTTTAATAATAATTTCATTGTTGTAATATGAAAGTAATAAGAGTCTAGATTTAGTAAGTTTTTTGGATATATTAATAGTATGATAAGTATAGGGGTTGTGGCCTGATAATTGGTAATATAGTAGAATATTTTGGTAATAGAAGTGTGCTAAATTGTATCTTCTAAATAAGAAAACCAAAAGGGTTTTCTGCCTTTAGATAGGTATAACAATCTTGGTAAAAGATGTTTTTAGTCAAGTAAAATATTATTATCTGCTATACAGAGTTGTTTAAGATATATAATATTTGATTGCTAAGTTGCTTTTTAAAGGTTGAACATTTTAGATGCTGTGATAGAATAGATTCTAGTGATTGGCCACTATTACTAATTGTGTGGGGTCAGGTTAAATTGGAATTAACTGAAATAGTTAATCTAAAATAAGAAAAAAGTTGAGTAATTTTAAAATTTAATAAATATCAGTTAGAACTATCTATAGTAAGTTTAGAATAATGTAATATGCTAGTAGGAGACTATAAGTTGTTTTGTAACTATTAAAGTTTAATTTAAGTTATAATATCAAGAAGATTAAGATTGTTAATTCATTGAAAATAGTTAAAGATATGATGCTGAAGTTAGATATTTTAGATATTATATATATTGTATAAAAATGAATTAAGCATTGTACTGTTTGGTATAGATCTAAAAAGATAAAATTTGTGTTTAGCTATAATAAGGTATTTGGATAGAATTTGGTTGCATATGGTATAAGAAAAAATTATGAAGTCTGTATTTTAAAGTTAGAATAATAATTGTATTAATAATATAAGCAATTTGTTTGTTAGTAATTTTCTTTGTATTAGCTATATTAATGAGACTAAAGGCCTTTTTTTTTATCAGTTTAATGATTTGAGAGTATTTGTTGTTAAATGTAAATCAATATACAAGAAACTTAAATGGTTAGTTTTTAGGAATAGAGTAAATTAGTGATCCAAAGAACCACAAGGAGGTGATAGAAGAATTTGTAACTAGAATTAACTTAGTTGAATTAATTTGAATATTGGCTATATGCTAAAAGAAAGTAGCAATTTTGGTTATTAAGTTGAGTTTATCTTTGAATTTTGCAATCCAAAAAGTATTATTCATATAGGCTAAAATTAATAGATATTTTTAAATATTAAGTTTAAGGTAAATATAAGTTGGTTTTTCAGAATGTGAACAAAATGTATCCTAAAAATTGTAATGCTATTCTATTAATTAAAGAGTTATAGTAAATTCTTTAAAATAAGAGAGTTATAGTTTTTTCTTGATTTATATTATTTTTAATTGAATAAAGATTAATAAGTCCAAGATTGGATATAAAATAGTTTTGGTGATCAGTAAGGAGATTTATAAGTATATTAATAAGAAGTTGAAGCATTGATATATATTTGAGAGACTTAGTAAAAAGATCGAAGTTTACAGAATTATATGCTTTACTCATATTCTAAAACAAGAGTCAGAGTTGTTTGTTATTGCAACTAGCATTCTTAATAATATTATTAAGTATATGTATAGAGATAAAAGTACTGTTATTAGGTAAAGCAATATAGTCATAAGAAAATAAAATAGAATATTAAGTAAATATTAGATTAAAACAATTAGTAAGAAGTTTGATATATAGTTTTTTAATATATTTGACTAAGCTAATAAATTTTGTATTAGATAAGTTTTTATCAAAAATAGGTTTTTTAAATATTGGAAATATATAATTTTTTTTATTGTTTGAGTATATAGTTAGTTTGAATACATTAGTTAAAAAGACAGTTATTGTTTGAAGAAAGACAGAGCCAGTCTGTTTTAGTATTACATAGCTAATTTTAGAAGGACTACATGTTTTATTGTTAGAAAGCTAGTTAAGAGTTGTAAAAATTTTATTTATTAAAAATTTAGCTAAAGCTAAACTGTAATAGTCTAATTTAGTTGTTGCTTTGAGTTGGTATTTTTCTGATTAGTTAGAGTTAAATTCATAAGTATCAATAAGCCTATAAGCAGTTTAGTTGTTAAAATGTTGTTTAATTTGTTTTTTAATAAGTTTGAGATCTGTTATAATATCACTTGGTATTTTAATATTGTTGATTTTTACAGGATCTTTGTGACAGTTAAATATACTATTAATCATTGCTTTGGAATTAGTATAAAGTTTAAAACATCAATTAGTGATATTTTGTTTATTTGTTCTTAGATCTGCTTAATGTTTTCTATATTTCGATCATAATAAAGAGCTTGCTATTCAGTATTAGTATTAGTAATCCAGTTTGATATAAGTTCATAAAGATTAGGTATAAGATCTATATTAAGCTAATAAGTTGAATTAAGATATAAGATTAAAGGATTAAGATATATGGGTATTAATATTATATTAGCTAAAAAAAATTTTATTTGTCTAATAATACTGTTTAGTTTTTTAAGATTTTAATAAAATAAGATAGATTTAGCAGAAAATAAGTATTAGAAATTGTGAATAATAGATTTTTTGTTAGAAATACATTTAGTAGCTATATTAATAATACTATTTTAAATTTTGTACTATGTAGTTTTTAGTGATTCAGAAGTTTGGATTAAGACAGAAGTTTTGTTTGTATTAAGATTATTGGAAATTTGGTTAGCAAAGATTTCTTATTGCTTTTTGTTTATTGTTTTCACAGATCAAACAAATGAATAAAGGATAAATAATATATAAATAACAGAAAAAAAATCTGTCATTATTCTACCTTATATTTACCAAATAATAGCAGCATAATAGTAGCATAATAGCAGAATAACAGTAAAATAACAAAAGATTTGTTAATATAAGTAACATAATAGTAATATAATAGCAAAATAATAGAACAGTTTTATTATTTTACTTATAGTTGCAAGACTAAAAGTAAAAAAATAAAACTGTTTTATTATTTTGCTATTATGTTACTATTATATTACTTATATTAACAAACCTTCTGTTATTTTACTGTTATTCTGCTATTATGTTGCTGCTATGCTGTTATTATTTGGCAGATATAGGATAAAATAATAACAGATTTTTTTCTGTTATTTACCTATTATTTATCTTTTATTTATTCATTTAATCTGTAAATAGTTTTAACTAATATATTAATTATAACAGATCTTATTTTTGTAATTGGAATATCATCAAAATTAACTGATTTAGAATAAATTAATTTATTAAATAGTCTTGCTTAAACTATTAATCAATGATTATATTGATCATAACAAGAACTTTAAGCAAATAATTAATTATTGGTTATTTTTTTAACTATAGTATATAATATAATTATTTTACCAATGTTCATAAATATTCTTGTTGAAGAAAAATCTTATTAAAACCATTAGTCAATACATTATCAAAGCTTAATACCATTAGCAAGAACTTGTTTAATAAGCTTAAAAAAAATTATAAAATATATAATCCTGTTGAGAATCTCTATAAAGATGTAATAGATAAAACAAAATGCTTATATTTGCAATTTTGCTATAAAGAAAAATAATAAAACAGGGTATGGTGATCTAGTAAAGTAATCAGATTGTTAACTCTCTAAATGGTAGGTTGGATGTTTAAATTCTATTAACAACAAAAATTTAGATAATTATCTATATAATATTCATATTATGGCAACTGTTACTAATGATTGGGTTAGAATATCTGTAATAACAATCACATCAGTATAATTGACAGATTATAAGACATTCATGTAACTGTTATATGACATTGTCTTTTGGGACAAGGTCTGTAGTTATATAAAGAAATGCAAACTGGCAATCAGGCAGTACAAACACTAGATAAGTTCTTGTGATTATATAAATTCATTGAAATTAAGTAACAAGAAGTTTATTTAAAAAGATCTGACTAAAAAGATAATTGGATCTTTGACAACCCTAAGTAAAGACTAGTTTAGTAAAACAGATACCAAGGTTGTAGTATTCAGTTATAATAGCCAGATAGACAAGAACCTCTAAGTTAGGAGTTTCAAAAGTACTACCAACTAGGCTATTAGAATAAACCAGAGAAAAAAGATATTAGACTAATCTGATATACCAATAGACTGGTTGTAGTCCTACATAAACTATTTGAATTGGAAGTTTGGTAAAAAGGTAGATAAAAAAACAGAGATATACTAAAATATCAAGGTTATGTTATGAAGTAGATGCTAAGGTCTAAGTGAACTCTACAAGAGCATAATGATTTAATAGTTAAGCCTGATTATAAATGTTGATTCTACTATAGCAATAACTAAGTCAATTGTAAAAATGAGTATAAAAGGCTCTAAAAGATTTATCTTGTAAATAAAATAGTTCTAAAATTGAGATGATGATCTGAACATCAGATATGACTCAGTAAAGTTAACAGGTTTGTAGGTTCAAAGGATTTAAAGTAGAATACTCAAACAGAAGTGTTAGATACAACAATTGGTAAAAAACCTTTGAGTAGACTCCTTAAATAGATAATATAGAAAATTTACACATGTAGCAAATTGTATGCTCTTCCTGTAATGGTTTACTAAACCACATTTATCATTGTTAAATAAAGTCAAAAGACCTAAGAGGTCACCTTAACACAAAAAAAAAAAAATTGAAAATAATAAAACTTAAATTTTACTGAAGTAATAAACTTTCAAATTTGTAAAAATCTATTGTTCGATTTAATGTTAGAACAAAACTGATTATAAATGTGTGAAGTAAAAATTAGCTTTGAATTTTTTTTTAAAATTATAATAAATAATATAAACGTCCTATCAATCAATAAAAATGTTAACAAAAACAACTTTAATAAAAATAACTCATCTAATTTGATGGAATCAAGATCTGATTCAACTTTGAAAAAACTTGTAAATATGTTCAAGAAATTATCTTTTAGAAGCAAAGATAATATGTACTAAAAGAAATGTCATGGAATATTTTGCAACAAACCTCATGTACCCCAATGCTCAGATGAATAAAATCTGAGACAGAGGCTAATTCATCCAACTTTGATTCAGAATCCACAGATTCAGACTAGTATAATCTCAATCCAATAAACCCTTGAAAGAATTATGTCTATATTACAAAGAAAAAAATTGTATCCCCTATCAAAAACATCATAAAAATAAGCCTACCAACTGTGTTCGCACTCTAATGACTATAGAACAGATTAAAATACATTCATTAAGACAAAAAAGTTTATGATCAAATTATCACAAAGAAGAACTCAAACTCAAGTTGTTAAGAAACAAATTAAGAAACAACTGTTAAAACTAATGTAATGAAAAATTTTAAGCAAGTAATGATTTATCCAATCAGAATAATCACGCTATGATATATAATAAAATATATTTAATTTATTTCGCTCTGTTACGTTATAATGGGTCTCAGGGGAATGATGTCATGTGTTTTAAATCCTTGAATCAGAGATCAGTATTTAATTTAAAGTAATATATAGTTTCGCATTGGGCCTAAAATCCAGAGGTATTATTAGAAAGCAGAAATTTTCAGTGATGTAAAGACTAATCGTACATACCCATCACTAATGCCTCCAGATATACGATAATATAAATTTTCAGGGTTAATATTTTCTCCAGGATATTTTCTATTTGCTTTCCCATGTAATCCGTTGTAAAAACTTTCTTTCGGTAAATCATCAAGTATGTGGATGGCAACTGAATTTTTTCCTCGCATCATTCCAATTTTGACCTATTTTCAATTAAACGTGTCAGAATTTTCAACCTCTTGAATAATACACACCCAACAATACTTACTTTCCATGTAATTACAAGATAATGAAAATCCGAATCATCTTTCACTTTATATAATATCATTCCTTTTGAAAAAAAATTGCCTGAAAAGTCTCTGTTTTATGATTAAAGTTATGTTAATCGTATATCAATCATAATGAAAAAACGCATAATCTTACGTTTTAAGGGTTTGGGAAGGTTTAATTTCAACTAGTGGGGTCCCATTCTTGCTTCCAGTGAAAAATTGAGGTTCACAAAGTTCATATTTGGTGTGGTCATTGGTAAACTTGATATCTAAACTTACGTTTATTCCTTGAATAATTTTTTGAAACACTTGATAAAATACATTATAAGAAAATTCAGAAAGTATAAGAGCCATTTCGGTATTAAAAAAACGTAGCCAAAAGACAAATCTTTTTACCTTTATAAATTACATTCATCAATTACCATCTTCGGAGTTTTTTTTTTCTTGCCTTTGTATACACGCCAAATTACCATATGAATACCCATTGATTCTATAAGAAAAAACCTTTCACAAAGGAAATGAATTTATTCTGTGATATATATTGCAGTCAGGGATTTTTCCCATATTCGGTATTTCTAAATATCGTAATGATCGGCATTGTACAACGATACAGAAATTTTCTAGAATTGATATACAGATCTAAACATGATTGGCCACAAATTCATATATAAGCATGAACGGGATAGAAAATACAGACATATTTAACCACGAAGGCTACTATCGTAAAGGCTTTTTTTCAGATCCTTAACAATTAGTAGAATGTGAAGATCTTTTTCCCAGAGGAGTTATAATAAACACTTTTATGAAACACGAAACCAGAAGAATTTTATGGTCTCAATGCAAGTTTAGTAAGATAAAGCCACACAAATTTTAATATCTTGGTTTTCATATCATGAATTTTTGAACAGACCTGGCCGGCTGGCTGGCTTTTTTTAAAAAAAATTTTCATATAAAAGTTTTGTAAAAAATTTTTTAAAAATCCACCTGGTTATTAAAATATATTAAAAAAATTTTTTATAAGTTTTCAAAATTTGATCCGGCTGGGTTATGAAAACCAATTATGGCCTAAGTTTAAAAAATATATTTGTACATTTTACTTTGTCTTGCACCTTTTATTGTTGTAATTTTAAGAAAACAAGACTTTTTTTACAATAAATTTGAATAGTATTGAGTGATCTAAAAACAACATCCATCTTGATGGTTTTATTCAGTCTTTTGTTTGCTTTAAAATTTGAATACATTTATTAAAATAAGGTTTATTACAATATCAAATATTAAGTAAAACAACTGTATTAGTGTGAGGTTATAAAAAAAAAGCTTTTAGTAATATTTAATATTTTTAGAACCATATTACAAGCTAGTACTGTCAAATAATTAAAATTACTAATAATGAAGATAATTTTTTAAATTTATTAATGACAATAATTATTAATATAATTTTATTTATTTTAATTTTAGTCTTCTAGCATTATCTCATTTTTCAAGTTCTTGATCATTATGCCGGTCTTTAATATTTTGCAAAATCTCTTGCAATTGGTCATGAGTTTTTTGCTACAAATCACAATATATTAAGTGATCAAAAGTATTAATAGAATTTAATAATGAATTAATAATTGTTAAAAGTTCTGTTTTCATTATATTTTCTTCACTTTTTGCTGCTACTTCTTCTTAAGCAATAATAGGTATTGGCTAAGATAAGGAAGTTTACTTATTTGTAAACATTCCATTAATAAATCTTATTCATCTTTTACATATTAAATTACTAAAATTTTTTAGCTGCTCATTAAGTTGATACTTATCTTCAAGACTTTTGAATATATGCTTATCATCTTAAAAATTTAAAAACTTAATTTTTCACAGTTAAACATGAAATCATTATGATTTTAAGAAATAATCTAGGCATGTTTAACTTCTTTATAATTCATTATTAATATGTTTAATCATATTAAATAAGCATAATATAACTAATTATTATTTAAAATATATGTAAGTATAAATATTTATATTTTTTTTAATATATAAATAGAACATATTATATTTACTTTTATAAACTTCATATAATTATATACTGTTATTTTTCAATGTTTTTATAAAGATATAGATGGAATTAAGGTTTTTAAAGATTTATTAATTTCTTCAAGAATAGCATCAAGGCCTTAATATTGATTGTGATAATCTGACTGTAAAATCATCAAATATGTTTTTATATACTATCTAATCTTAGAATTTAATCACTTTAATTGTTTTTCATAAGTTATCTCAATTAAACAGTATATAAGATGTCTATAGCCAGAATATATAAATACAAAAATATGTTAAGCAGCATTCATTAATAATAGTCAGTTGTTTCTAACTCTGATATAAAAATTAATAATCACTTGAAGGTAGATAAATGTCTATAATAATTGATTAGTTAAAAATTTTAAATAGATTTAATAATTTATTAAAGATCTTATTTGTTTAAATTTTAGTTTATATACAAAATCATTTTGTTTTTTGTCCAATTCAGATAACTAAAAACTAAAAGATTTTCAGTTGCAACTACATATAGCTATAATAGTTCACATGTAATAGAATGTCACTAGATATTACAAATAGAATTTTATAATTTGTGATAGTCTAAGTATTTTTTAAAAAATATAAGTTGTTTTTTAATTCTGTATCTTTGAAGAGTTGCAAAATGTTTAATGTTAATCACTTTTAAAATAAGTAATCAATATTAATTAAACTAGAATATAAAGTTTTTTATAAAGATATGATTAGTAATTATTTTTTACTATATAGACTATGCATAATACAGAAAAAAATTGTTTTAAATAGACATACAGATGTTACAAAAAAAATTGACAATTTGCAGACAATGTTCACAATTGCAAACAGTTACTCATAGTTTTTTTTTAGTCATTGTACAGAAAAAGTACAGTATTTATATAGTAAAAGTTAATTAAAAAATTAATACTAAATATGACTTATACAATATAACCTTGATATAGCAAACACTAATTGTATAACAAAGGTTATCCCAAATTTTTATATTTAAAATAGTCTTAATATAATAAATCTATAAGAAATTTAGATATAATAAAGGAAAACCTTTAGCTTTAGAGCTTCATTATATTGAGATTATACTGTATAATTTTATTAAGAAATCAAATAATAATAATAATAATAATATCAATTTAATTTAACAAATATCTTGAACATATTTATTTCTTTATATAAGACTCTAGAAATTAGTATAAGTTACAAAAAGTTTTTCTTAATCTTTTAAACTAGATTATAAGGAATGCAGTTACAAGTAACAAGTAACTATTTTTAAGCTTCTTAATTTATTTCTGCAATATTTTGTATATATTCAAGAATTTTTTAATATTACTTACTGAATTAGAATTTAATGCTAATAGATCAAGCATGTATATATCTGAAACAATAATATTATATTCAGGTTCTGATTGTTGCATATACTAATATGTTTGAAATAAGAACTTTTTTTTTATAATCATATATATAATACTTTATCATAAGATTCTTTGATAGAGGACTGTATTATTAAATTCTTTAGCTGATTCAGCATGCAAAATAGCTAATATATCTAATTTTTTATTACACTAAGGGCAAGTATATTTTTTATTATCAATATTAGTTGTATTGCAATATTTGCACTATTTAAATTGACTTTCAGCACTTTTTAATTTTTTATAATAAGTTTTATAGCATTTGTTTTTTCATTTTTTTTAGTAATAAGGTCTTTTAAGATCGATAATAAGTATATATTTAACTTTAATTTATATTCTGCTTTTATTTCTGATATAAGATAATATAATTCTTTATATTGTTTATTTGTTAGAGAATTATAAAACCAAGATGCAGTCATAAATTATACATGATCAATTTTATTTATATTTAATACAATAAAACTCATAATTGTATGATATATTACTGTATTATATTCATGGTTAAGATAATTATATTGACCTTATTGTTTATTATTGAAGGCCAAAAATAAAAGCCTCTTAGATAAAGATTCATTTTTGATTGCTAATAATTCTAGCCAATTAACAAATTTTGTATAACTTCTAGAACTAGTTATATGATTATTGATAATAACAATTGTTTTAGATTATGCTAATGAATATTTGATTTCAGAAATAACTAGATTTATTTCTAATATATAGTTTTTATATCTTAATCCATATTTCATATTAATACCAACTATTTTTTAAAATTTTTTTCATTTAATGTATTAATATTATCATTATTGTTATAAGCAAGAGTATTAATAAAATTAATGATAACTGGATTACAATTAGCTAACCAACTATTAGGTGCAAAATTTAGTAAACTATCAAAAAAAAATTGCTATTTATTTAAATTAATAACTTAATATTATTATAAACATTTTGATGTTTATAGTTTGCAATTTGAATTATTGAATTGATTCTTTTTTTTGAGTATTATAATAATTTTTCTATTTATGTTTTAATGCATCATTTTGCTCAGATAGCTTTTTATTTATTTTATTTACTACTTAAATATATTTCCAACTTTTTATTACATAGTCATATGCATATTCTAATTGTTTTTAAAAATTTTTTATCTTGTATTTAATTGTATTTGAAGTAGATAAATATAGTTTTTAATAATATACAACATAGCATTAAAATTTGTACACCAACATTATAGTTTTTTTTACTAACTTGCATGCCAATTTCACAAGTTTTAATTTCAATTTCATAAGCATGCTGTACATGTGTCTGTTTCTTAACTAATTCATTTTCAGTTTTAGGTTCATAACTTAATTGTCATTTTTTTTGTTTATTTTGCTTACTTTTAGACAAACTTGAATCTGAAAGAATTTGTCTAAAAAAATCAGATGCAATAAGTTGATTATAATGTTTTTTACATAAAAAAAAATTCTCTAAATATGTTTTAATTTAAACTAATTCAAAAAAAAATCATTATACAAGAGAAGACAACTTTGGGTTTTTTATTATCTGCATGCTGTATTATTTGTAATTCTTTAGTTTTACATCCTATTAACCTAGATTTTCATATAATTTAACCAAAGAGGCAATAACACAAGGCAGTTTTTCTGCTTATTATCATTAAACAGATTGTACTAATAAAGAAAAAAAATTATAGAATTAGAGATTCTTAATACAAGACTATAGAAAACTTTCATATAGTTAACTGTTTAAGTCTATTTAATCTTGCATTATTTATACAGTTTAAAGTACTTTTTAAAAAAAATAAAACTATGAAGAATAAACAAAAAGAAATATATAAAAAATAGAGTTGTGGAACTCCACTATTAAAAATAATCAAAATCATTTTTTGTTTTAGAGAAGTTAGCATAGTAATAACCTAATTATATCTATTTTTAAGAAGTTGCTATTACTGTATTATGTTAACTTCTCTAAAACCAAAAATGATTTTAATTATATTTAATAATAGAGTTCTATAACTATATAACTCTAATAAATTTTTTTATATACTTCTTTTTTGTTTATTCTTTATAATTTAATTTTTTTAAAAAGTACTTTTAAACTGTATAAATACTGTAAAATTAAATAGACATAAGCAACAAGAAGTCAAATAAATTTATTACATACTAGTTTTAGATTAACTTCCTTATATTGAATTTCTTTATAACAATAGCAAAAAGGAATTGGTTTTCTGATAATATTCTTAAGCCAACAAAGAAACTACTAAGAATAGTACTATTAGTGATTATATAATACCAGAATGGTTATGATAATAAGAAAGTGCAGAAAGCAATAGCACAAAGATTATAAACAAAAGGTGCTCAATAACTCTGTTAATAAAAAGCATATCAGTATATAGTATATAAGGTGTAAACAATAGAAACAGTCCATTTTTATATTTTTTTAAAAACTAAGTTTTTATTATATTTATATAAATTTTAATATAGTTGAACTAATGCATCATGATATTACCTGATAGTTACTTGTTGCCTTTAATTAATCAAAATCAGGAATTTTAATTAATCCTAAATCAGTCTGAAATCAAAACAAATAATTAAACTCAATTATCTCAAAATAAGATAAATGTAAAAATAAGCTGTTTCTATTGTCTGCACTCTATATATAATAATAAATCTCTTAATAAATATATATAAATTCTTTAATATTATATGCTTTATAGTTAAATACACTACTAAAGTTCAATTTTCAAGTTATTTAAGAATAAAAATGTCTTATATTTAGCAAAAAAAAAGAAAAATTTAAAGTTTTTAGTAACAAAAAAAGCTATATTTCAAAATAACTATAAGTTTTTAAAATGAGTTGATTTTAAGAAAAGTTTAACTGATTATAAAACTACCTACTTTGATCTTTTTAGTTTTGTAAGTATTTATTAGATTATAAGACAGCTTTATGTAAATTTTATTATGTAAAATTATTAAAAATAATTAAAAATTGGTTAATCGAATCATCAAATAATTTTTATAATTTTCTTAATTGTTCTAGAATGTAATCTGTTATACAAAATACAATTTGCTAAAGTTAAAAGAATTTCTAACTAAATTGCTATATATCTAAATAAGCTCTGTGTTTGTATAACTTCTATATGCCTCAGATCTTGTTTTAAACTACTTTGTATATCTAGTTTTATTACCTGTTTCCTTGTTTATTTTGTTGTACATATTGTTTATTTTCAAATTTGTACATATTGCATTTGTTTACTTATTGTTTGCTTAGATGATTGGTTATATATTGTTGTCTGTTCTTTTTTCAAATTAGCTGTAGTTCTCCAAAAAATTCTAATTTTTCAAAAAAATTTTTTTTTTGATATTAAGATAACCTTTTTGGTCTTTTAACTTTTATTAATTATTTATTGATATTGTGGTTCAATAAACTACTATAGAAGAGTATACAATTAGCTATATGTGTAACTTTTTTATATTACCTATTTAAGGAATTTGTTAAGTTTTCTATCAATTGCTATACCTAATACCTCTGCTTAAGTGTTCTACTTTAAACTTTTTAAACCTATAACTTGTGTTAACTCACTGAATCATACCCAATGCCCAGAATATTATTATTCTTAAGATAAACTATCCAGAACCTTCTGTATTTATTTTTACAGCTGATCTAGATATTACTATGGCAGAACCAATATTTATGATCAAGGCTTAACTATTAAACTGCTATGCCTTTGTAGAGTTTACTTAGACCCTAGAATCTACTTTACAGTATAACTTTAGTACTTTAGTATATTCCTAAATTTTGTCAGACTTCTAATTTAGATGGTCTGTGTAGGACTATAACCATTTTATTAGTATATGATTGGCCTAATATTTTTTTCTTCTAATTTGTTCTGGCAGCCTGGTTGGTAGTACCTTTGAGACTCTCAACTCAGAGGTTCTTGTCTGTTTGGTTACTAAGACCTAGATATTCATTTTTTTAGGCTAGCCTTTATAGTAGCACTGTCGAAGATCCAGCTATCTCTCTACTTAGGTCTTTCCAAATAGACTTTTTGTTATCTAATTTCAATAGATTTACATGATTACAAGAACTTATCTAGTGTTTGCATTGCTTAATTGCCAGTTTGCATTTCTTTATATAATCACAAACCTTGTTCTGAAAAACAATATTATGTGACTTTACACAAATGTCCCATAACCTGCCAGTCATGTTAGTGTGATTGCTATTACAGATATTCAAATTTAATCATTAGTAACAGTTACCATAATACAAATATTACATAGGTGATTATTTAAATTTTTGCTGTCAATAGGATTTAAACACCCAACCTACTACTTAAAGGATTGACAACCTGACTCTTTTTTAAAATTTTCTTTATTTTTTGACAAAAGATACTGTTATGTCTTCTGGTTTTTTTTTTGTTGCAATTTTGTATTCTACTTATATATTTTGCTTGTCTACTTCTTTTTTCTTAATGCTTTTTTGTATATTTTCTATGCTATTTGTTGAGTTATTTATGATTTTGTGTTTTGACTAAAATTGTACAATAGGATTAGCAAAAAGAGTTAGCTTTTTATAAAATATTTTAAAATGTAGTTTTAGTCTTTTGTTATATCTTTTTTTTTGTTTTTTTTTAAAATATTTTTGTATTTTGTTTGGCTTATTTATTGAATTTCTGTATTCAATAACTTGTTCTATAATTCTAACTTTCAAATATTGTAAAAATAATATTTTTCTTTATAGTTTAAAAGTTCAAAATACTATTTATACTATTACTGACTAATACTATTATCATAAATATTATTAAACAGAGTTAATATATTCATCAGCTGGATTTGAACATATGACTATATAATAACTATATATTTATTTTATTTATTTTATTATAATTAATATATCTTACTAATTTTATTTATTGTACAGTTTATAAAAATTAATTTCTATTAACTAATTGTCCAATAAAATTTAAAATTTCATGTAATTTGTAATTAAGGTTTAGATATAATATAAGAGATAAAATAAAAAAAATTTTAAATATAATAAAAAAACATAATTATAATCTAAAAGATAATAAAAAAATAAAATATTAAACTAAGAATTTTAAAAAGAAAGTGTTTAGAAACAAGAAAGAAAAGATAAAATATAAAAAAAAATAATAATGATATAAGAAATAATAATAATAATTCTAAATAATAGTAATATTATAATAGAAACAAGAGGAATAGAAATAGGATGTAATAGTATTTAATAATTTATAACAAATAATCTTTTTATAATATTAATAAAATTATTTTTATAAGAGAGATGAATGGATTAAGCATTTGGAAAAAAAGAATACTAAGTTGAAGCATAAGATAAAGATTGCAGAAAATAGTCAAAATAAATAGAGTGAATATTTTAAAAAAATAATGTGAAGCATAGAGAAGTAATTAAAAGTTTATTGAAAAAAGAAAAAAAAGATAATAAAGATTTGTTTATTAATAAGAAGAATAAAAGATAAAAGAAAAAATATAAGGAGTTATATAAAAAAATTAAAAAGATAAAGAATTTTTATTAAGAGATAAATAGAACATTTTTTAGTTATTGTTACAAAGTAGATTTTTAGCATAGCATAGTATATTATATTATTAGTAGTTGTTATATATTTATTATTGTATT
>CAJVQA010003741.1:0-18817 GCA_910591915.1 Cetraspora pellucida | reverse complement strand
TTTTATCCCTCTCTGTAGTTAGTACTTAACTATAGTTAATCTAGCTTAAAACAGAAAATAAGAGAATAATATCATACTAGATGTTGTTATATATATAGCAACAATAGTATAGTTTAGGAATAATATTTAGTTATACAATTATGTCCGATTGACATGCTCATATATTATCAATTTTTCCTACTTGATATTATAAATAAAAAAAAAAAAAAAAAAAAAACTGTTAACAATTTGTTTTATAGTTTTTAGGTTAGGATTGAGAAAAAAAGAAAGCATTAACCAAGAAATTTTGCAAAAACACCACTTTGACTTCTCAGATCTTAAAGAACTTGAATCAGAAAGATGAAAACTATTAGCTAACACACTTTGCAAAACACTACATTAACTTTTCTGAATCTTAGTTATAGTAATAAGTTAAATTAGAAGTGTGAAAAGCCTTAGCTAATACACTTTGCAAGAAAATTATATTAACTTTTTTAGAATAATAAACTCAAATTAGAACAAAAAGTATTAACCAGCACAGCTTGCAAGAACATTATGTTGAATTTTCTGAAATAATAAATTTGGATTAGAAGAAAAGCATACTTTGTAAAACACTACATTAATTTCAGTTAAAATTTTAATCAGGATAATAAAAAGCATTAGTCTATATACTTTGCTATAGTACTATATTAATTTTTCTAGATTTTTTACTAAATTGCAATTAAAGAATAATTTTTTTTTTGCATCTGTGAAGTTTATAATAATTTGAATAGCAGACAAAATAGCATATTAAGTATTATTAAAATTATGTCATTCTTCAGTATTTTTTTTTTTTAGTTGTAATTAATATAATTTTTTTTTTTTATTTATATAATGTTCAAGTAAAAACTTTGTATATATAAAATTATAAGTTCTAAAATTAAAGATTTCTAAACTACATTTGTGCTACAAGTTGGTATTCAATATAATATTACATCTCCTATTTCCTATAAGTGCTATAGTTAACTTTTTCAAATTAGGTTCTAGCTAGAATAGGTTAGAGAAGACCTTCAAGTGATTATCAGAACATTATTAAATACAAATAGTTAGTAAATAACCTTGTATAAGCCATTTGATGATAAAAGGATTAGTATTTATAGTTTAAGAAGAGATTGTTGTATTGTTTGAAGAATTTGATGATATTGGTAAGTAAATTTTGATATGTTTAGATTTTAATATAATGTTACATAATATTTCTCATTGGTGTTGGTATGTATTATGAGTAGACCAGAGATCTTAATAAAACCAGTTTAATAGATTATTTGAGAGCTGGAATAGGAGGTCATCAGTTTGTTTATTAATAAGTAGTTTGATATTTTTATAAGTAGTAAAAGTAAAGGTTCTAGTAATGATATATAATATATGTTTGAATTGAGGATTTGGTAAGTTAAGTGTAAAATTTAAAAAAATATTTAGTAAAGTTGTTGAAGTTATATTAGTAATTTTTAGTAATATTAGAGTATCTTGTATTGTATTTTTAAGTGATTGTAAAATGTTTATAGTATTACTAAAAAAAAAAAATAAATAAAGAGTATCTTCAGTATTTGTACAATGAGAGCAATTTGAAGTAGTATAGAGGTATGGATAATGAATATTAAGATTTTGCATAGTTGGTAGGTTATTAGTAAGAATTTTGATACAAAAAGAGTATTTTTGTGAGTTATTTTTAAGTGAAGAGATGATTTTAAATTTTAATAACTATTTAATATTTGTAATGTTTTAAAAAAATTTTAAGTTTGACCATTTGGTAATTTTATAAATAGTTATAGAGTTTTTGATGAAGGTGTGAACTTTAAAAAAAATTAGGTAGTTATTTCATATAAAATGGTTTGGGGTATTAAATTTTGAGATATTAATTTTGAGAATAAGCTTTGTAGTTCCTTGTTTGACAAGTGAATCTGCTTGGTTGTAAAAAAAGTTTGTAGAATGTAATTTAACTTTGTGAAAAGTGGTAGAAATGTTTTTAAGGTGTTTATGATAGTTAATATAGTAAATAGTGTTCCAATTTTTGGTTTGTATAGGTTTGAAGTTAGTAATAGAGTCAAGGTTTCTGATTACAGTTGTATTATAAATGTAAATATTTAAGAGAATATTAGATGGAACTGCAAATAAGAAAGAAAGAATTGTTTTAAGTTTGATACAAGTTGTGTCAGGATATAATTGTATAGTTGCATTGAATTTTATAGATGTATTATATTTACAAATCCAACCTATACTACATTTGGTTTCTGGAGTTTGTAGATTTTTAATTGATTCATTAATATAAAAATGTAGTTTATCTGTATTAAATTGAGTAATAAAGTAATTTAGATTGGTTAGTTGTTTTTGGTATGATGGTGTGTTAATAAATTGTTAAATGAGTTGGGCTTTATATAATAAAATTAGTATTTGTGGTTTTATTGATGTAATCAATTGAGTAATAGTAGTATTGTATATATGGATTAGAGCTAAGATTTCTTTAAACTTAATTTGAATAATTATTGAATCTTTTGATTTAATAACTGTGTTGCAAAATAGAATGAATGAATGAAAGTTTGTTATTAGATAGTTAGTAGTTGGTAGTAGTTATGAGAATTCTAAAGTGGATATAGAAATTTCAAAGAATGATGGTTGTTGTAAAAAGATTTGTTAAGAGATATATAGTGTTTGGTTATTTGTGTAGTATATACGATAAAAGTAGTGAGAATTTGAAAATAGAAGTGGTGATATTAGTTTAATTGTATTAAGTAAAGTATTGATAGTAGGAAGGTTTATATAAGGCCAAGTTTGGTCTATGATATTGAATTAGTTTAAATGTAAAATTTGAATAAACTATTTTGGTTGACAATCTTTATTAGGTTTGTTTGTACATAAGTAGATATTATTCTATATAAGAATATTTTTGTTATTTGTAGTTGTAATTTACTTAAGAAAGATGATTTTATTATTTCTAAGACTAGTAATAATAAATGTAGGTAGGTTGGTAAGAAGGATGTTATAGATAATATGAGTATTTTTTGGTATTGATAAAGGTAAAGTTGAGATTTGTAAGATAATTAAGAGTAAGATGTTATTTAAAACTAGTTGGGAAAAATGAAAAAATAAAGTATAATTTTGCATTTTTTGATAATGTTTAGTTAGAATATTTGATGAAACTTGAGATGATCATATTTTAGTTAGCCATCTTTTAATTTATTGAGTACCAATGTTTTTAAGAATTGGGAATATGTTAAATATTCATTCAGTATTAGTTGCACTAACTCTTTGAATAATGTTGTTAAAGGTTGATAAATTAAAGGTAAGTAGGTTAGTAAGAATTATATTGTTAGTGTTTTTTGCTAGAGAGCATTTTTTTAGTATGAATAGTGAAAAGGTGGGAGAATTTAGATTGTGTATTTGTGTAAACTAGAATAATTTGAAGTAGAAATTCTAATGAAACTTGTAAGATTAAGTTGAAAAGTAATAAAATCTGTGAATGTGTTATTTTTTTATATCGAATAAGAGTTAGAAAGCTTTCAATTTTGTTATAAATTTGGTCAAGTATTGGTTTAGAAGATCTTTTTCTATCATAAAAAATGCCAAGATATTGAATTACATCTTGTAGTTTTCTGAGTAGAATATTTTGTTAGTTCATTAAAATAGTGGAAGTTGAATTTAATAAAAATTTGGGTTTAATGTAGAGTAGGTCTGATTTGTTAGTATTAATTTTTATATTATTGAATTTGTATAATTCAAAAGTATCATTTATGATATTTTGCATTATATTTGCACTTTCATAATGCTAAGTGGTATCATTTATAAAAGTCAATAGTAAGATTGTTATTGAAGAAGATGTTGTATTAGTTATAATATCAATAGGAGATTGACATAAAATATTTAATAAATGATTTTGGTATTTTTTTTGAATAAAATAGAGTATAGAGTTATAATAAATTTTCTATAAAAGAGGTAAATATGTTTTGTCTTGTTTAATTTCAGAGTTTATTAGTATTTGTGAAGTAAGCAATGAGCAGTAATTATTCTAGCAAATCAATAAGAATGTGGTTTTGTAATTAGGTTGATTTCTGTTGAAGAAATTTCTATTTTTTTACAGGTATCTTAGAGTCTTGATATATTAATTTTATCAAAAGTCTTGGACATATCTTGAAAGAGAATCCAGGCTTCTTTGTTGATGGTTATATAGTATTCAATTGTGTTATGAAAAATTTGTATAGGAAGGTGTGTAGAGGAATTTTTTGAAGTTACAAAATTTAGATTTGATAAGAGGTTGTTATGAGATATAATGCTGTCTAATCAATTAGTAAATATTTTAGTGAAGGTTTTTTTAAAAGGTTCTGTTATGGAAATTGGGCAAACTTGATTTAGTGTATAGTTCTAGTTGGATTTTTTAGAAATTATAAATATGTTTGAAGATTTCTAATCTGAGGAGATGTTTTGTAGATAGAAACATTTATTTAGAAAGAGTCAGAAAATGTTTTGTGCTTTTGAACTAACATATTTTATATATTTATAGCAGGTTTCTAAAGGGCCTACTGCTTTTTGATTAAGCAAGTTGAAGATAATGTTTTGACATTCTTGTTTAGTGATTTCTTAAGTAAGATTTTGGTAATAGATTTCAAGTTCAGGATATAGTTCATAAAAAGAGTAGAATTCAGATGTTAATAGAATAGTTTCAAGAGGTTTGGTTTTAAAGTATTCTGTAAAATAATGTTTAATTGCATTTAGTATTTCATCATGTTCTGTGAGAAGGTTATTGTTGAGAAGTAGTCTATCTATATGAATGTTATTATATTTTCAAGTATTTTTTGTAGAAAAGTTTAGGTGTTTCTTTGAAAGATTTGTTTTGTTCTTCTATTTTTTCTTTAATTTTATTATAGATTGACTATTGATATTGGTAATTGAGTGCAGTTTTGATAGTCTAAAATTTCTATTTAATTTGAGTTAATGGAAGTGATGTTAATTGGAGTATGCAATCTGAGTATTTGATTTGGTAGTTGGTGAGTAATATATTAAAGTTAGTTGAGTTCATATGATTTTTAAGAAATTGAATTTCTTTATAATAGAAAAAGAGTGGTAAATGTTTTGATGATGGAAAATCATGAATTTCTTTAATAGTTTTAATTTTTTTAAAAAAAATATGTTTAGTAGAGGTCTTAATTAATGCTTTATGAATTTTGTTGCATGTGGTATTGAGTTGGTTTTGGTTTGAGATTAATAAAATTATTGAAGATAAGTGTTAAAGATTTTTGGTAATTTGTTTATTATAGTTTTCAAGATTTTCTTTAGTACAGTTTTTCTAGAGAAAAACTTTATGCTTATGTTGTTTGTGAGGTTTGGGTTTATTGATTATAATAGAGATTTCAAAAGTTATAATTTGATAATCAGATTTAATTGTGCCAATTGAAAGAATTTCTGTATAGTCAATATTAGTGATAGATAAGTTAGTTCATATTTGATCAATTCAGCTTTGGATGTTGTTATAACTAAAAGTGAAATTTGATATATTAAGATAGAAAATGTGATAGATGTTCTTAAATTGAAAGCTAATTAGATATTGGATTATTTAATTTTCTGGAATTAAAGATTTTTTGAGAGAAGATTTGTCAATTCTTGGATTTGAAATACTGTTTAAGTCTTTTATAATAATTAACTTATATTTGTTATTTTAAGTAAGAGAAATTAAATAATCTTAAATTTCTTTACAAAGTTGCTTTTTCTTATAAGTTGGGAAATATATTTAGAGAAGTCTAATAGGTGTATTTTTGAAATGAAAATCAAGTCCAATTATGTGACTATTGTAATCATAGAATTTGGCAATATATTTAGAAATTTTTTTGTATATAAAGATACCAATATTAGCTTAGTGAAGATTTGTATATGAGCTCCAAAAACTGGTATAATTTTGAATTTGATTATTAAAGATTTTTCTTCTTTATAGGATAAATGTGTTTCAGAGAGTTCAAAAATATTGAAGTTGTTTTCTTGTAAGAGTTCTATTAAGAAAAGTTTTTATAAGGTTAAAAGAAACCATTTATGTTTATTGAACTAATTTTAATTAGAATAGAAGTATGTTTAGATGTAATTATTAATAAGGTAAAAGGGAGTATTGTAGTAATGTTTGAATAAATTAGTTAATTGGATATAAAGAGATTAGTAGAATTTGTGTTAGGAATTGTCTAATTGAAAGGTGTTAGTAATAGTAAATGATCATATGTACTATAGAAAGAAGAATATATTTTTGTATAATTTTGTAGTATTTAATTTGTGGTTTTTAAGTAAATGTGTGATTCTGTTTTTTTAAAATTTATAGATATTTTTTATTTATTTATTTTTTTTTAAACTAGTCTTTTGGAGACTAGAGCTTTTTTATTCAATATTATAGGACATGGTAACTCATAGTCCAATTACCTCAGAGGAGCTATCTTACATTAAAGAGTACATCTAGTCACACATACACTTTTGGTGTCTAATTTAGGTAGTCCACCTATATATAGGTTCTACACTAGCTGCCATACCTGCAACCTAACTACAGGTATTGCCTATTTAAACCCTCTGTACTGCAATCCTTACTGTTATTACTAGAACATCTCTGTTACATAATGTCAGTCAAGAAGTTCTAGTTGCTTATCCATACCCTTAGAACCCCTGCCTTATTTCATGCAGATTATCCTTAAGACATTGTTACTAGAGCCTTCTGTATCCCAAGTTACAGCTAAATCTAGTTTACAACCCTTGTGAAGTTTATACAATCCCAGTACCCTCCTTTTACAACCTCACTGTTACCTCATCTACCTTTGCAAGTTCTCCTATACTACCAATTCAGTTAGCCCTGCATGGTGCAACTTTATGCCCAGATCAACTGATGGCCAGGTTGGTAGACCCCCTACCTAGAGGTTCTTGCCCATACAGGTCATCTGCCTCAGGTTTTCTTCAATAGATCAAGATCTTCACAGGTGGCACTGTTGAAAGTTGTACTACCTCTCACTCAGGATTTCTAAGCAGGATTCTAATCCAAGTATATACTTTCTGAATTTATTCATGTGATATTGCACACTTTCAAAGTTAGTCTTGATATAACCAGAATTACAGAATCTACAAAACTCAGATCACAGATAAGTTTGCCAGAATAGGTCTATTTTTCCAAAATCTGTTGCCAATGGGAATTGAACATTGGACCTACTGCTTGGAGGATGACAACTCAATCACTACACTAGGATCGCCATCCTCTTTTATAGATATTTTTATTAGATTGGAAAAGTTATTTAGATATAGATGTTGGATGAATTTTTTGAGTATAACAGATTCAATAATTTAAGGTAGGTTGTGTTGTTTTAAGAATTTAATATTTCTTTTTTAGCTTTAGGTTCATTTTGGTTTTGCATAAAGAGCATATTATTGTATTAAGTAGGAATAGAGATATTAAGATGTTTTATTATAAAATTTTTTGCTTCTGAGTAGTAAGTTTTGTCATACTTAATCCTAGTTTGTTTAAGAGAAACTTTGAATTGGGATTGAATTTCATAGTAAGTAATTATGTGAGCTAGGATATATGTATCAGTAGTAAAGACAATGAGCTTTCTTTTTTGATAACTCTTAAATTTTATCAATTTTTAGCTGCTGTTTGTAAATATTTTTTTAAATATTAGTAAAAATAGTATGTTGTTAGGGCTATTTTGCTATTAATATTATTAAGTGATGTGAAGCTTTTCTTAGTAAATGTAGCTAATTTTTTTAATTTGATTATAGATGTTAGTTTTAAGAAGGTTGCTGCTAGTTGTTGATCAAGTTGGAATAATTTGGTTTCTAAAGGAGGGTATTTCTATTCTTTTGAATTGGATTCTAGTACTAGATGAGATTTGAATAATTGAGAAAAGTAAAATTAAAAAATGTTTTTGAGCTTGTGTTTTGTGTTATCTGGAAGTAAGTTGTATAATTTGTTATAACATTTATAGAAGTAATGAAGTACTGCTTTGAAGGAAGCTTTAGAGCATTCTTGAAGTAAAGATAAGATATTTGAGAGAAAGTAAGTTTCTGGTAAAGGTTCTTTGCAATCTTCAACAAGCTTTTGAGATATTAACATTTTGATGTAGTTGCTTGTTTTTTGTTTATCAATTTTTTCAAATTGAAATTTGTATTTATTAAAAAATTTTTGAAACCAGGTTTCATAAGTTTGGATATGGGGTTTAAGTGAGAGAATTTTGAAGTCATCTTCAAATTTTTTGGCAAAAATGTTTAATGTAACTTTAATATTAAATCTATTGTCATTTTGGATATCAAATAATAGCTTATTTGCAGTATAATCTATATCAAAAGTTAAAGTAAAGTGTAGAGGTTTGATGTTAAGTTTTTTCATAAATTTTTTGAAGTTAATAGTTTTGTAAGTATAATTTAGATATAAGTGTAGACAAGCTATATTAATGGCAACTATTTTTTGTTGTTTGTTAAATATGATGAAATAGAATAATATGATCAAAAGATATATATATAGTTTAGTTGAGTAAAAAGTACTGTTATAAATTTTGCAACTAAGTCTTTAAGAGTTTCAACTAAAACTTTAAAAGAAATAGGGTTTGATTGATCGAACTTAGAATTAGCTTCAAGGATAAAGTCTGTTAGAAACCTAGGTTTGCTATTAGCTATTTTGTTGAGTATGTAGTTATATAAGTATTTAGCAAGAGGTCTATTGCTATGTTTTGAATTAGTTGAATCAGTAGAAATTTCTTGTCCAAGATTAAAATTTACAAGGTATGATTTTAGGAGTAAGAAAACTTTTAAGACTAAAGATGTACTTAATTTGCTATGTTGTTGCATTTCAGAAGTAATAAGATAATTCAAGAACCAGTCAAAATCATTTGTTGTATCATGTTTTTGTATAGTTTTTTTTTATTTTCTTTTTGTTTATTTTTTTGTTTTAAATCATTATTATTTTGGGTTTATTGTATTTTGTTGTTTTTAGTTTGACTATTATCCTTAGATTCATTTGTGGTTTTAGTTTTTTTAGACAATTTTTGAAGGAATTTCTTAAAAAGTATACATTTATCTTCTGCTGATAATTGCCAGCATTTGATTTTACAATATAAATTGCATTGTTTCCAGTTCATGAGCATTAAGGGAGTTAAGTATTTAAGTTTGAGAAGATGAATGCATTATGTATGAGCAGGGAAGCTTCTTTCACCAGTTACAAAAGTTAGAGCTTGTAGGTCAAGTGAGTATTTGTTATCTTTAAGAATAATAAATAGTATATTTTTGATTTTGCATATAATATATATATATGCATGATATAAGAATAGTTTGAAAGAGCTAGATATATAGAGGTTTTTTAATATTACTACAGAAGGTAGAAAATGATTGAGTAATTTCATATTTTGGTTGAAATTTGGATTTTGAAAGGCTTTTAAAGGATTTGAAAAGTTTTATATTGAAATTTATTTTTATAGAGTTATATGCATTAGAGGTGTTTTTAGAAGTTGGTTAAGAATATGATTAAATAGTAATGGGTTGTAAAGCAAAGTAGGTATGATATTTTTGCAACAACAGATAGTAATAACAAGTTCAGTAGGTTTTATGAAGAAATAAAAGTTATTTTGTAAGTCACATGTTTTAGAATTAAAATTGATAGATAGAACTTTAAGGGTACAAATATTGCTATCATGAGTAACAGTACCAGAACTGTTATTATGTTTGGCAATATAATTATCAAGATTGAAGGAATCAGGTTCCACAGTATTAATGCCTATTATTATATATAACTATCTTTAAGGATAATGTTTATAAAATTTAAATAGTACAAATTATTTGAGTAATATTGTTTTTAAGAAAAATTTCTTAATTATCTAGACTTCCAGACTATTTAGAAGTGATCTTTGAAGTGTAGTATATTTGTAATAGCTAATTGGATGTTTAGAAAATTTTAATGGGTGCCAGAAAAGTAAAAATTCTAGAGCAACTCAGCAGTTTTTCCTAAAATGCCAATAAAAAAGCCTGCAAAGACAAGTTTTAATTTTCACCTTTTTGTTTGTATCTTGGTGAGTTTTGGTTTGTTTATAATAAATTATATATTAAAATAACTGGTTTAAGGTGCATAGTAATTTTCTATTAAGGAATAAAGTATGTTAACTTAATAAAATATATATTAAATAAGCAAAAACCAAGTTTTTAGTTTTTGGAATTTTTGCAAAAGCCAGATGTTGTTGGAACCCCAAAATTGGCCACCTAGGAGAAGAAAAGTCAGCTCAACAACTTTACTTAAGAGTATAGACAAGGTTTACTTAAAAAAGTTTGAGAAATAATTAAATATTTTTAGCAAAATTTTGGTACAAGTGATCTATAAAAAAAGTTACAAAATTGGTTTTCTAATTAATAAAATTAAATAAATAATATTTATTAAATCATTTACTAAAATTATAATTATGAGTTTATTAAATTTATTAAAAATTTGTTAATTGCTAAATAAAATATCTAATTTTACAGTATAATCATCAGTTATATGTATAGTAAAACCTTTATAAATACATCTTCTATAAGTGCATGCCCTCTCTAAATGCATATTTAAATCAGACTCAAGTCTATACATAGCTTTTATAAATGTGCTTATTCTTATTATTCTCAAATATAGTTTAGTTTCAAGAATGTAATTTTACTGTAATTGATTTTCTGAATCTGTATCTCAAAAATTATATATTAATATATTAAACAAAGCACTTAAACAGTTCTAACTTTGGTATTGTTTAAGAGGTTTTGGTTTTAATAAGATTTTTAGATTTTATTAAAAATCCTTCAAATTTTAAAGATCTTGAATTTCAATGATCTTAAATTTTAAAAGTTTTGATTTTAAATTTTAAAAAATAGAACTACAGAATTAAAAAGGCTTTAAGTTAAGATTTATTATAATAGACTAATTATTCAATCTAAACTATTACAATAAGTATAAAAAAATATAAATAACAATTCATCTAACTTTTCAAACTAGAGAATTATTATAAACATAAAATTACTAATACTAATATATATAGTTTAAAAGAAAATAAATTCAGATATTTAAAAAAAAATAGAATCTGCTTCATTTAATTTTAAAAAAAAATTTAATTCAATTTTAGTAAAGATTTCAATATTGGCATCAAACAACACAGGTTACATGAAGACATATCAGCAGATGCATATCCAAAATAATATCAGATAAATATCAAAAAACTAATAGAAAATATAAATTTTAAGTTTAATTAAAGGAATATCAGATTGTTAATATTAATATGAAATTTAATCTAAAACTACAGATATTTTAGAAAACTAAAGGTATATTTCAGAAATATCAATATAGCTTTTAAAATTATGATAATATTATCAAAAATGTTATGATGACATATCAGCAGTAGCATAACTGGATAATATTATAGAAATATATTTATTTGATAAAAAATATAAATTTTAAGTATAATCATAGGAATATCAGAAGCTGATATTAATATAAATATAATCCTAAAAATATTAATATTTTAAATACAATTTGTTAGCAACCAGAATAATTTCAGGTATACTAATATAGCTATATAGCTTTTTATAATACTATGGTATTAAAATAATATTGTTTGCATATTTTCATTTTGAAAATACAGTTGACCTTCATTAATATTAACCTTATTAATATCAATCTAAGCTACAAATCAAATTTTTATAAATTTTTATATATCAAAATTCCCTTATATATATCAACTTTAATATAATCTTTTGTTAATATTACTATTAACATAATTTAAAACCAATCCAAATGAGTTAATATAAATAAGGATAGACTGTACTACCAATATGGCTATAAGATTTTTTCTATGCTTTAAAATTATTTATAATACAGTTCAATATTTAAAAACAATTATTAAACATTTTGGCAAAATACTGTTAATAACAAAAATGAAATAAATTTTATTATTATATATGAAATTTTCTATTAACTGATATTACCAACATATTTTTTATTGAGGTTTTCTTTTCAACTTTAACAGTACCAAAAATGAATCAGCCTAAGATATTGTATATAGGAATTATACAATTCCTACTTATATTATAAAAGTTCTGATTTCACAATTCAATATTATAAATACTTATTTACTTGACAATAATATCTAATTTTATGTTTATCAACAGGCTTGAACCAGTGTAAAAATGCCAATATATGCTTTTTCGAGCTATTAAATAGATGTACCACATGTTTAAAATAGAATTAAACAATGCTTGAATATATGTTAATAGATCCATTGTCCAATATAAATTTTGCTATTATATTTGTCAACCTTTTGTGTCTTGTCACAGATATTGAATCAAAAATTTTATTATCAATTTTTAGTCTTCTATATTCTGTTACTCTAGACAAAACCAGTAAAGAGTTTGATTTGCTAATATCCCTTTCACTTAATAACTAAAAACTATAGTTATAACATTATTATAATATTCAGTTAATAAAACTAATAATTCTTTTGAAAGCATCTTTTTAATATTCTTAGGCCCTAAAAGAGCACCAGAAAAAGGTTTATTTCCAGTTTTTGATCTTTCTTTAAAGTCTGTAAATATTGATAAAAACTCTTGGCAGTCAATTTCATTATTTATAAAAAGACTGTCAATTATTTTTCTTTGTACAATAAACTGTAAACATGTATGTAAATGTTCTTCTACTTGTATTATAAGTTCATTCAATAGTAAATATGATAGAATTATTTTAAATAATTTAATTTCAATTTTTTTATTGCTATTATGAAATGAATCTATTAACATATAAAACCTTTTATGAGCTATTAGCTTTATTATGATAATTAATAAATTTTTCAGTATTTAACTTATCTAATAAACTGTTCATTCTTTCATAATTAAAGCACCAAAATGAATATATTGCCCATAGTTATTTACATATTCATATATATATAAACATAAATATAAATTTGGCATTATTTTTTCAGGATTATATTTCTTTTCAATAAGCTTCACCTTATTTAAAAAACACAAATGTATTTCTTCTAACTTGACCTTTGATAAAATTTAGCATACCAAAATTGAACATGCTCTAACAAAATAGGTCAAAATTCTTTAGTTATCTTCTTTTAGTAAATTTCAAGTAACTGAAATTGCATATATTAATATAAATATCTTTTATTGATCTGCTGTAAAACTAGAAAACTGTCTTCTATAGTAATCTTATTTGGAATTCTACCAAGATCTGATGAAGCTTCTATTTTTTTTGCCTGTTGTTCCATTAAAGCCAAATCATGTGAAGATAAAATGCCTTCTTCAATTCATAGTTTCATAATCTATTTAGTGATGCCTAAAAATAAACAATGCATTGGATCTATTATAGTAAACTAGACAGAGTTAAAGTAGTTAAGATGATATATTTTCAACCACCAGATAGACTTTTCAAAAGTATGTTTTTTTTTGCATCTTCTGTACTACAATTCTTCCAAAAAATTGCATTTTGTTAAGTTACTTTAATATCTTTCTCAACAAACCATTCACTAATATTGGCAAATTCACCAAAGTTTGATTAATTTCTTTCATCAAAATTAGCTCTCTTCATATATCTGTGACAAGCAATTTGAGCTGAAATAAAGCTGTACAATTTTCTTGCAGCTAGTATATTGTAAAAGCAACAAATTACTGACACTTTAATGAATTTGCTAGTAAAGATTTCAAAAGTTCTTCTAATTTGATTCCTAATCATGTGATAAATTAATACACAAATAATTAAATGAATATTATAATCATTTTACTTACCATTCCACAAACCAACTAATTGGTCTATTAAGAGTACTATATAATGGTTTAATTGATGTAATTTAGGTTCACTTAGTTCTAATATTATAGCTAATGTTAATATGTTTGATGGCTTAAATTGCTCATCACATAAAAGGTTACAAATAACTTTATAAATTACACTAATACTATATTGGGAGTTTTCATATAGTTGGAACCAATTAAGATTTATTATTAAGCCCAAATAACTATTCAATAGCTCTTTTCAAAAGAATAATAAATTTTCATTTGGATCCTGAAAAGTTTTCTATATTCTTCTATCATATATATCAGTAAGTTGTTCAGGATCTTTAGACCTATCAACCTATTTTCTACAAGATTCTTTAAATTCTTTCTTATTATATAAAGATCCCAATTGATGGCTTAAAGAAACTATTGAATAGATTGATGCTAGTCTATATATATCTTCTTTTTTTAATGTTAAAAATTTTTAACAATAGAATAATTGTATAAAAATTTTTGATTGGCCATCAGATAGTTGGAAAATTTCTAATAAGTACAATGACTTATTTTAGGGATCGAATTTGGTTTGTCAGTAGACAGGTCAGCAACATTATACAATTTACAACATTTTTTACATATTGCATATTCAATTATGTAAGTGCAGACACCAAAAGTATCATGCACCTTATTCAATTAAGTAGAAAAAAAAAACATTTATTCACATTAAAATAGTTTAGAAGATACTGAATTAGTTTAATACAAGAATTAGAAGCCACATCGAATAACTGAAATCTTTTCTAGTGTTTAAGAATCTATAGAGTGACCTATATAAAATTATTATTGAAATCTATGAATTCAGTTTGATTATTTATATTTTCTAATTCTAATGCTAGTATATTAAAATAAATGTCTTGATCAGATAAATCTTCTTCATTGAATGAAATTTTACTAAAAATTTCACTTACAATTTCTTCATCTAAAAATAAAATATCAGCAATTTTAATAGATAATAAGAAACTAACTTTACTCCCAATACCAACTGGTTTTTGTCTTTATTTTTTTGATTATGAAACTATAATTCTCAGAGCATGTAAATATTACAGAATCACTATCAGAACTATCAATATGCATAGGTTCCTTCAAAATATCAATTTCTGAAAACTCTATTTCAAAAAGAACAATGTTTGGATCAATAATAATATTAGTTTTGCTTGTTAAAAGTTCAACAATATTATTAATACTTCTTGTTATAGTGGTTCTTTGTCTTGTATAGGCTTTTTTAGTTTATGAAGCAACAAGACTGCCTTTACAAATATTACAATAGCAAGGTACAGAATGGCAAGTGTCTGAATATTTTTTGTTATTGAATTTTTTAATTGTTTTTTAACAATTAAATCTTTTTTTCTGTAATCCATGATAGATATATGCACAAGAAAACAAGAGATATAATGTATGACAAAAGATAAAAGCAAGAGACCAAGTAAAATAGATGAAAAAGAATAGCAAAAGAAAATAATAATTTTCAATTTAATAGAAATAGGCTTTATTTATATATAATCCAATTCTTCAAAAGACTTATTAAAATGCTGATATGTTTTATAGACTCTTTATTTTGACAATTAAACTTTTTGTTTTAATAATTATATTTTTGCTTAATCATTATTATTATCTGTTTTGATGTATTCTCTTAGACAATTTTATAGCTATCAGTTTTAAATAATAAAATATTAGTTTGCCAATAGGTATTTTGAACAATTAAACTTTTTGTTTTAATAACTATGCTTTCATTTAATTAACTATTATTTGTTTTAATATATGTGTTTTCTTCAACAAGTTTATAGCAATCAGGTTTAAATCTATAAATTATCAGTATGCTGATAGTTATTTGAAAAATTAAACTTTTTGTTTTAATAATTATACTTTGATTAATTATTATTATCTGTTTTGATAAGTATGTTTTTTTTGACAAATTAATAGTAATTAGTTTTTAAATAATAAAATATTGGTATGCCAATAGATATTTTGTTTTATTTGATTAACCAAAAAGTAATCTATACAGTTATTAAACAATTATCAGCATTTTTTTTTCTTTATATAACAATAAAACAAAATTTGATATTAAGATAATTTTGTATATTATATATAATTAGATAAAAAAATAAAGCTATCAATATTCTGCTATATTATCAGGGTTTTTTTTAATATAAACAAATCAAACTTGCATAATATACACTTTAAATATACAATTTTATGCAAGTTTGATTATATTTAATTTTAACTCAGATGACAATTATCCAAAAATAAGATTTAACTAAAATCTATAAATAAGTCACACTTTTTTTTTATACTTATGATAACTGATTTTTGTAATATATTCATTCTTTTAAATTGATAATATATTATACTTTTATTTGAGCTATGTTAGCTGATATACTTTTTGTTTCATTCATATTTTATTTAGAATAACTATTATCATTATTTAATAGTTAAATATATAATTAGACTAAGGTAAATTTATATATAAAAAATAATTTTTTTCTTTTCTTTCTTTAAATAATACAATTGAAAAACCAATATTAAAAAAACCTTTCTAACATTTTGGTTCTATACATTTGATATTTTTGCTTCCATACCTTCCTTTTTATAAAAAAAAATGCATAGCAGAAGCCTATATAAAATAAATATAGTACTATGCCATCAATCAATTTCACCTTTTATGACATCCTGTAGCAGTTATCAATCAAGCCAAAGCTGCCATCACTCACCTACAACATCCTGATTAAACAATCACAATCAACAATTAAAAAGCTATAAAAGAAGATTCAAGTTTAGAACTAAGTTACTACCAACTGATAGAAATACCAAATGTTCTAAATGCCATTCTAAATCTGCAGATAAAAGTAAAACAGATGAAATAAGGCTATAGGCATTTGATTATTACTTTACTAAAACTTGCAAATTAGTAATTTTAATAATATTTACAATAATTTAATTTTGCAAGTTTCAGTAAAGTTGTTTTTTTATAAAGCTATTAATAAACTGATAGGTCTAATAAGTTATTTTATAATACTAGAAATAAGCTTTTGAAAGGTGCAGTTCATGCTTTAATTAACAAAATAAGAATTAAAAAAGGCATTCCAAATACCAACTCTAAGTACTCTTATCAATGTATTCTCTATGATTTTTATAACTTATCTTTTATAAACTACTTTTGTTACTCTACTGGCCACTTTATCTCTAACATTAAACCTTGGCTATTCACTGTTCTTAATAATCAAATAATTATTGACAAGACCAGAAGGCATAATACACCTATTGGCCTTATTCTCATTAATCACTAGCACTGCTTATTTCATTCTCAGTTCTCTAATCTTTATTTTATTTTTCTCTCTATTATCACATTATATATTAGATGTTACCTTAATTCAAATACAGTTGCTAACAAATATACTATTATTATTTCTACAAACTTTGTTACTAAGCTACTTTGCTACATCAATTCTACAAAACTCTTAACCTTCATGCAAACTTTTTTGATATTGCATACTCTGTTACTCTTCAACATCTCTTATATATTCTACCTTCTTCTTCATTCACAATTAATTTACAACAACTACATTCTATTTTTGAAACATGTTAACTTGTTAATAATCTTTAGACTATTGCTAACTCAAATTACAATCTATTATCTATTTTATTTTATATTGATGATTTGTTATCAATCTTGGTACCTCACAGTGCTCTATAGACATAGGTTGGGTTCAAGTTGATAACTCTACAACTATTAACTCATTTTAGGCACAAGTTAAACTATGGCTATGCTTTTTCAAAGCTGAAATTCTTGCTATTCTCTTAGCAATTATTACTGCTTCTAAATATTGCTCTATTTACATATTCAATAATTTACAATTAGTAATCTTCAAATATCATAATATTTGCCAATTAGTATCTACTCTTTCTTATACTCACACTTCATATTTCTTTATTTGACAAATACTTATTAACTTTATTAAGTCTTATAAAATTTAATTTACTTTTTATAAAGTTACTGCATATCAAAATGACCTATTTAACAACCTTGCTGATCAACATGCTCATAATCATCAAATATTACCTTACCTAATATTTTTAATTAATAATCCTGCAAACCTTAACTATACTTCTTTTATTAATAAATTTTCTATTAAAATTTCTATCCGATGCTCTATTTGAACTATATACAAAGCCTACATTATAACACTTTGGACATCTCAACATTATTTTTAACAATAGTCTATTATTGTATCTGACATTAACTAAGAAGCTACATGGCTTTATATCAATAATGATTAAAAATTTCTAATTTTGCTCATAGCTTTTACTCATCTACTATGAAAACTTTTCAAATTAAAATTCTTACAGATTAACTTTCTGTTTCTCATACTCTTTATAAATATAATTCTTCATTTTTTTCTCCTATCATCAATGCAACCAAATCAGCTCTTTACTCTATTGGGTTATCTGCTTATCAATCCAAACAATTTACTACTTAATTTTTAATTTTCTTAATAGTATTTTAAATATAACTAATCTTGATATGCCTGTTAATTTTGTTTCTGATTTACATACTGAAATTATTACACTTAACAGTTTCAAACTGCATAACTCTCTATATATACCTTCACTTATTTCTATCTTATCTGATCTAGTTCCTATTGATCTTATTTTTATTATCCACAATTCTTCTATTTCTTACCATACTGCTACTACTCTTTCTATTAAACTTCTTTTTTACTTAAACCAACAAATATACAAACAAATATGAATTTTATACTGTATTTTATGTTCTGCTTAGTTTCAAACTACACTTTCTATTAACTTAACTTATAGTTACTCTTCTAGCCTATCTTCACCTTCTATCTTAATAGCACAAATTATTACTAAAATTGATCTTTGAACTATTCAATAGATTAAATACTATATTCCTCTCTCTTATATTATTACTCAAATCCAAATTTAGATAAGCCTTGGCCACTCTTGTAGGTTTAGGTCACAGATTATATGTTTGAGTCTTTATTCTTTATATGTAATTTAAAAGCAAGCT
>CAJVQA010003740.1:0-18822 GCA_910591915.1 Cetraspora pellucida | reverse complement strand
ACCAAACATCACACAAATAGTAAATTCGTAATAAAAATAGTTTATAAATACCTGATCGTACTGGTCCTGCGTGGCATCACATGTCGCGCAGCTAGCCTAATTATATATATGGCAAGCATTACAACCTACAACGTTATTACCACTTATGATGACCGTTACGACCTTAAACACTTATTACAACCTACATCACGGAAAGTCTCCGGGCACTTACCAGCCCTACCAATTCGGACAATTTTTGTACCTACCCTAGAACCTGTCACAAGCCAATGTACCTACCCTAAAGTAAAATCATATGTGTCCGGAGACTTTTCCCGACAATACACACTTGCGTTACAATGGGTTGCGATGGTATTACTACAGACGCTAGCACCGCCACAATAAGGCCTTAAAGTTGAATTTTCGGTTAACATCAATTAAAACCCTTGGGAGGGGTAATAAATGAAACGAACATATAAAATGGGAAAATGAATCAATTTGATTGGTCTATGTAAATCATGTATTGGTGAGAGTTACCAGAATTTTCATTGGTTGTTCATTTTTGGGGGTGATGTTAAACCGAAGAATCAACTTCGAACGGTCTAATGTCTGCATCTCTAGGGTTAGGAATTAGATGGGAGTGTCTTATACGGTAAAATTGCCCAATGAAAACTTTTTGTTAGGGCACTAAAGGTGATTTCTTATGCTGGTTTTTGAAAAATTGATAAAACAAACATTTGTTGATCGTGTTACGTTCCACCTGATCTTGAAGTCTGATTCGTGGTTCAGGAAATCTGCGCCACAAACCTGGCACACATTCTAATAATGCGTATATATCTGCAACAAATAATACGCTAACCTTAACCTTATGTGATGCGAGGTAAATGGCCTTTCAGGAAAATAACTAGTGTACAAAATTATCGCATGACGTCTCCTGATTTTTTTCCCGGCGATGTTTCTGCTGAACGAAAATTTCCGAAGACGTTAACAAATAAAAATTATTTTATAAATATTGCGGTTGTATATTCTAATGATAAACAACGGAAATTTTCTGGTTGCTAAAAAATTGTCTTAATTTGTTATAATTAACCGAACTTCTACCATTTACAATAGAGTTTGCGCTCCATCAGGAACATGGCAACAACAGTCTAGAATTACTAATTATTTTAATAAAACACATATTTTTGCTCTAATAATTATATACATGCTTGCACAGTTATTTAATTAAGTAGTATGCATTTCATTATCATTATATTAATTATATTAGAGTTTGCATGAGACTTTTCAATAAGTGATTTATAGTAAATGTAATACGTATACGTACTATCAGCATGGTATGACAAATGAAAATAAATTAGCACAATAAAATAAACAAACAAATAAATAAAAGATTACACAAAAGTTGTCAATGAACTCAAGTACTACTTTGATTAAATAGTGATTTATTTACTGAATTTTATCAGTTGATTATCGATCTTAGCGCCACCCGGAGTTATAAATTGCCATACCGTCTGATTAAATAGCAATTTGATTACACAGTTAGGATTAGGGGTATTTAATTTAGACAGGTGGCAATACCCAGATGGCGGTATTGGTTAATATCTTGAATCATTGAATAAATATACACAATCTGTATTGGTTTGTTGCCTACTTGATCAATTAGTACCTGTCATGTATTTCTGTTAATAGTTTTTGAAAACAATTCAAGGGTTCCACATTCCACTGACACTCATTTGTGTAGATAGTATATTTCATCAACAACTCATTTCACATGCAAACTTTTTTTATAAACTGCACTAACATTCTTAGCCTAACCCTAATGACAATGTCTAGAATTGCTTTGTCTGTGAAATGAGCTGGCAGTGAATTATACTAGTGTTATACTGTTTAAGTGTCGGTGAGATATGGTGTCTTTGAAGAATTGCTGATGAATTTATCGGAATAATATCCAATGAACACCCAAGAAGTTATTATAAAATGGCTAACATAATCTTATTTTTTGAAAAAACAAATATCATTGAAAGTTAATATAGATATGTTTTATATGTTTGACTTATCGATATAAGTTTAATTGCTCTGTAATATTTTGCTTTATATTACGAAATGGAATATATTATTTATAATCCATTAATGACACATGTCAATTAATGCGCAACTATAATGCTTTCTTTTCAATTCGAAGGTTTTATCCAAATACTCTAGATCTATTTTTTCGATAAATCTGGGTTTTTAAATAAGTTTTATATAATTGTTATAGTATAAATACTGTTGTTGTTAGCAGTAAATCTAAATATAACTTCTGAGATTTCTATGAAAATCAAATTCCAAATTATCTAAGCATGACACCTTTTATCGATTATTTGAGACATGAAATCAAGAAATTAGGCCGAACTTGAAAGATCTAAATTTATTTATATTATCCGGATCTTCAGTGTCAACATGCTAAGTTTGAAACATCTTTGACTCCTAATCTATAATATTTATTAATTTCTTCCGATTAATAATAGTTAATAATGTTCAAGTTATGACTTTCAAAAATGCCAACTTAAGACATTGAAATTTAATTTTGGTATTAGATATAGTAGATAGAACAAAATGGTACTTCATCTTTTAATCTACAAGTTATATAAATTAAAAATAATGCGTAATAAGCTCTAATAAATATACAGTTATATGTATGTTAAAAAGAATAACTAGTTATAAAATTAAGATATTTGTATTAAGATCGAGCCACACGAGAACCAACCCCTTGTTTAAGCATAATAACGAAATGTTTCAACCAACATGAAGATACACATCGAATAATTAAGTTTATTAGAACTCTAGATTGTACTCTTTAATATCAGCGCAATTATTTAGGCAAATTAACATTAGGTTTCACACTAACCGGAGAACGTTTACTAGAGTGAAACACCTTTATAACTATACCATAAATTGGCTTTTTTTCTTGCTAGTACAATATAGTGTTTATTTAAATAATAAATGAATAATCATACACATAAATATAATTTCTTGTGTATTTTAATTTATCTGCGACAATAAAATTTGAATCCGTTAATTGGCTATTTCCTTTTAGAAATTTATAATATGAATTCATTTACGTATCAATTACAATTCAAAATTACAGCAGATCAGCACAAGTGACCATAATTGTAGTGTAAATTCCTGTTTTAAAAACCACACCGTAATAATTTGCTATAATTTCTAACGCTGATAACATATAACACCAGATAAGTATGGTACGGATTTTAAAATAAGTATTTAATACCCTATACCATGCAGATCTGACCACCTGCACTATACAGATCTGCATAATTTAGCCGTAGACACCATTCATACCATACTGATCTGCATGGTTATTAATTACGGTTTTTGCAAATCTGAATAACTTTTTAACAAATCTGGATAAATAATCTATTAGAAATAATACTCATATCCGGAACCAAGCCTTCACTATCTTTCATAATATTGATGTGTTGATAATTTAAATATTTACCAATGTTTTGAACAATACATTGCACAGTATCTGTACGGTAAGGATAACTATATAAGGACGTTAAAATTGCTTCCATTCTAGTCATTATAGTGATAGTGTATGTAAATAAATAAATTTATTTGTTACCAGTACTTGATGCATAGTGAAAAAACATTTCTACTATTTTTAAAATGATCATATTACCAGACGAATGCCTTGTTGAAATTTTCACTAATCTTCAGGATTATAATGAAAATTTATTTTCATGCCTTCTCGTCAATCGACAATGGTGTAGAAATGTTGTGCCGATATTATGGAGAAAAGTTGAATTTAATTTTAAAAAAAAACCATTCATAAGAACATGCATTTTAACAATGAACGCAGCAGAACAAACACAATTAGTACCATTTGGAGTAGTACTTCCAGATAACATTAAACCATTATTCGATTATACAACTTATATTACTGATATAGATATTTCTTCAGACGGTGGAATAATCGATTGGCTTCATCAGGAAGGACTTGGTCCTAATTATTTAACTTTTCACGAATATATAACATTTAAAAATTTGGTTCTTACAATTAAATCTTCTTTGATTGCAATGATTTTAAGAACAAGTAAACAACTCAGTCGGCTAAAAATTAGAATTGGTCTCAAAGGTGGGAAAGCGTTGTTGAAAGCTCTTTATAAAAATCAACTTAGTTACCGTGAAGATTCATTTGTAAAAACTCGCCATAAGAATGCCACTTTAAGCTTGGATTTTATTGGTAGTAGAATTGACGGAGCAGCGATAATAGAAACTCTTTGTAAAAAATATCACTTTAATCTTATTGATAAATAATATTAGTGCAGGCAGGAGAAAACGCAATAATGGAAATTCTTTATAATTAATTAACATTTTAACCTTTTTTATAATAATTTATATGATGAAAATTTTCATAATAATATTGATGCAAGCAGGAAAAATCAATAATGAACCTCTTTATGAAATAATTAACATTTTAACATTTTTAAATTTTTGTAATAATTAATTTGATGAAATTTTTTAATAATATTACTATTATATACTGAGATTATATAGATATAACATTTTAGCATTTCGCATAACAATCATTATAGGTTTATAACTACTATTTTATTATTAAAAGTAACTAAACGCTTGAGTTTTATGAAAATTCTCGGTAAAAGTAACCTAGCAGAGGATTTTTATATTGAATGATACAAATTATTAAGACTATAATAGTTGGTGTCATAAATATATTAGAAACAATTCTTTGCTAGTGTAGTTTTAGATATGACAGAAGCAGTTTTTTGCTAGATAGCATGGCGAGCTTTCATCGTAATTGGCTGATTTTTGTAGATCATCCCGTGATATTTCAAAAATATCATTGGTTAATCGAAATTATTCACAAGACAAATTTTATACTGTAAGAAAGTATATTTTGATATAATTAATAATTGAATATTTATTACTACTGTAAAAAAATCAAATTTGTATTAATAAACGCATTACTACGAAATCTACTAACTCAAAGTCTAAAACTATCATTCCGATACAAAAAACTCTAAGATCTTATTTTTTAAAAAAATATTATTACATCAATTTAAAAAATAATCATCATTAAAAGCACAAAAAACAGATAAAAATATAAACTTTTATTTTAAAAGATTATAAAAATCATACAAATGATTTTTTAATTGTACATGATGACAGTTAATTAATGTCAAGCGAATTTAACCATATTCTTAATTAATGATCTTAAACGTAACATTAGCTTTATTAATAGACATAACACTATATTTTAGCCCTTATAAGGTTTACTTTACATCAATTATTTACTACATGTCTGTCTTTAAAAAAATCAATAAGTTATAAATAAAATATATTGCCATTATAAATCTTTTAAAAAATGATCTATTTTACCAAGTTTAATACATTGTAAATTATATTGGTTAAGGGTAGAGCGTACGTAGATCATTTTTATATAGTTTTGTATGTCTCTTTAAAATTTTCATTAAAAATTGATATATGTTACTAATAAAACTTTTTTATTTTTTAATTAATTAAAAAAAAAATTTGATATTATAAATAAAATTATTTATCTATTATAATAAATTTTTGAATTATTGTATTATTTTAAAAAAATATACTTGTATATATGATAAAGTTTTCTTAGATTGGTTAAAATTTTCTTAGGTAGTACAAAATTGAAGAATTTGATTAGTTAATTTATATAAGCCTATAAGTTAATTTTATTATATAATTTTATATCTTAATGTTAAAAATTCATATCTTAATGAGTTTTTACTCAATTTTAATAATTTTGCTATCATTGGAATCAGAAATATCTACTCTATAATTTTTATTTAATAATTCAAATTAGTTTACTTAATATAGTTTTTATAAATTTAAATATAAAAAAGAATTACCATTAAGTTTATATATAATTTTAAAATAGTACACTTTACCCTTAAATTGAAATATCTTATCAATTATCAAATTACTTTGATACATTGTAAAGTTGAAGGTTAGTTTTTAAATTTTTATGTTATAACTCTTATGAATTTATATTCATGATTGTAAAATTATTTTTGTATATTCTTGTAATCATAAATTATTACTTTAATAAGATTTTATTATAATAAAATAATCTTCAAAATTTAGTTAATTATAATAAAGCCTGCTATACTGTTTTAGATAGTTTTTATTAATGTAGTATTAAAAATAGAAATAGTTGTATAATACAATTATGTAAAATTAGAAACAAAAAATATTTAAATATAAGAATTATATATAATAATATAAATTTTCTTTGTATTAAAAGTTTTATTTTTAGTATATTATTCTTTTTTTTTTTAAGATAACCTTATTAATTTTTTGACTTTTATTAATGACTTTTTTGATAATGTAATTCTATGAACCACTACAAGAAAAGTGTATAATTGGTTATATATATAATTTTTTTATATTAACTATTAAAGATATTCACCTAAAAGTTTCTTACTAATTATTATATTAACACTTCTGCTTAGATGTTTTATTTTAAATCTTCTGAATCTGAATCTGTGTTAATATTACTAGATTATGTTCAGGTTATCATTCAAGTTTAGGACTATTTTATTCTTGAAATAAACCTTTTAGAGTCTTTTGTACTTATTTTTATAATTAACTTAGATATTACTATAGCAGAACCAATATTTGCAGTTAGAGTTATAGCATTTAATCATTGTGCCCTTATAGAGTTCACTTAAATCTTAGCATTTATTAGATCATCTATAGTATAGATAGGCAAATTATACTTATTATAAAATGATAATATAAAAACTATCAATTTTAAGTTAATTTAAGCTATAAACCTAATTCTAACTCTAACTCTAACTCTAATCTAATCTTAATTAAACTTAAATTAGTTAAAATAGTTAGTTATTTATATTATAATTTTATAATAATTATATTTGCCCACCTATACTATAGTTCAACCCATTTTATTTCCCTAATACTTTAGTATACCTTTGCTTGTTTCTCAGATTCCTAATTTAAATAGCTTATATAAAACTATAACCAGTCTATATATATATATTGTATTGGTCCAATATTGTTTTCTTTTAGTTTATTTCAATATTATTTTGACATTAATATTAATTTTCTAAGTCTATTTTTTACAGTAGTACTATTAGAACTCTGTATTACCTCTTTATTTGGAATTTTTTAAATTGATTTCTTGTTTTTTAATTTCAACAAATTTATATAGTTACAAGAACTTATTTAGAGTTTTGCATTATCTAATACCAATTTGTATTATTTTGTATAACTAGTTATACAAATGCTCTATAATCTGCCAGTTATGCTAATGCAACTGCCATTATAGGTATCTTAACTTAATTATTAGAAACAGTTATTATAATATAAGTATTTTTTAAGTGATTATTCAAATTTTTACTGTCAATGGGATTTGAACACTCAACCTACTACTTGAAGATTCAACAATTATATTATTTATTCTAATTTATTACATTTTTAGTATAATTATATTCTTTTATAGTATTATAGTTTGTTTGACATTTCTTATTAATATTTATAAAAAAAATTCAGATTACCTAACAGGTAAAGCTAGGTAATAAGCTATTAGAAAATTGTACTATTAAAAATAAATTGTTAACAAAATTGTTTTAATAAAATAAGTATTGTAAATTTTATAAATAGCAAAATTTGTTAAATTTTTATTAAAATTATTATTGAAATAATAAACTTTATATTAAAATTATAAATCTATTTACTATTAAAATTATTACTATATATTATCAAATAAAAATAACCAAAAATAGTATAAAAAATTTTTTTTAAACTAAAATAAAAAAATTGCTTTTATTTAAGTATAATTTTATTTATAGAATATAACAATTTTAGTTAAATTTTTAGTTTTAAATTTTACAAGATTATTTTATTTAAAAGTTTTTTTTAATTATTATTATTATTAATAAGCAGACAATTATTCAGTCAAACTGGCAATTTTATTAATTAGTAATATCTTAAATATATATATAGTTTATAAAAGTACAGCTTTTTTTTAGACCTATGAGTTGATAGCACAGTAGTTAGTGCTTCTGGGTCTCAATCGCAAGATCACAAGTTCAAGTTCAAAGGAAAACAACAACTCTGTCAAAACCATGATTGGAAAAAAGATCTGCAGAGGACTTCCATTTAAAAAAGCAAGAACAAGATTTATACAAAAAGAATGCAGTCACCAGCATAGCTACAGGGTTGGAGACAACCATATAAGGCATAATCTATTAACAAATGATGCTAACATTGAGAGAGCCTAATTTAAGAATATATAATAGTAGAATTAAGAACTTTGAAATATATAGATGATCTGGCTAGTAAGTCATGTAAAGTTAAAAAAATGCAAACCAAAAAATATAGTAGGTCTTACACCACAAGGCCAAGAACCTGTGATGTCATATGGCAGACTTGATGAAGCATGTGTTATCTTATGAGTTTGGTAACATGCAGAGGCCACTGCTATTTAATGATCTTTGCAGAATGATAACTCTGGCTTTTAAGAAATGTGACAGATCCTAAAGGTGTTTAAGAACCTTTAGAATAGTGAAGGGAGGTAAAAAAAAAAAAAAAAAAAAAAGTATAGCTTTTTATATATACAACTTTAGTTATTGTTTATTTAAAAGTTCTGTTCTAAGATTACCCATTATCTGTTATATCTGAATCTTACTTGTGAGTATATTATTTAAACTTCTTGGCTTATTTAATTAATATTTGTATACCTTTAACTATTTTATTCTAAAACTAATTAATTCTGTTATTGCCTTCTATTAAAAATTATTTAGGTTTATATCATTACTTTTTGTACTATTATCTCATTTACAGCAATAGCTATATAGGTCAAACAAACCAATAAAATGTAAATAATAGGTAAATAACAGAAAAAATTTGTCATTATTCTACCTTATATTTATCAAATAATGGCAACATAATAGCAGCACAATAGCAAAATAACAGTAAAATAACAAGAGATTTGTTAATATAAATAACATAATAGTAATATTATAGTAAAATAATAGAACAGTTATATTATTTTACTTTTAGTTACAATACTAAAAATAAAATAATAAAACTGTTTTAATATTTTGCTATTATGTTACTATTATATTACTTATATCAACAAACCTTCTGTTATTTTACTGTTATTTTGCTATTATGCTGCTATTATATTATCATTATTTGGCAGATATAGAGTAGAATAATGACAGATTTTTTTCTGTTATTTATCTATTATTTATTTTTTATTTATTTGTTTGATCTGTGCTATTATCTGGTAATAAGATGCAGACTACTCCTCTGTTAAGTTATTTATTCATTTTACAAACCTTAACTAAACTATATTCTTACAAAGTTTACTTATACTCTAGTATCTACTTTATAGAATATTTTTAGTATTTATTATATCTTTGCTTTATTTTTATACTTCTAATCCAAATAGATAGAAGAATTATAACCTGTTTCTAATATATTAAATTTGGCCCAATATTTTTTATTTTGGTTTAGCTTAGCAATTTGGTTGCTAATATCTTTTACCTAAAGATTCTTGCTTATTTGATTTTTTTATATTGGTATCTGTTTTCTTAATCTAGTCTTTATAATAATATTATTAAAGATCTGTATTATCTTTTTACTTAGATCTTTTCAAGTAGGCTCTAATTTTTTCTTTTATAAATTTACATAGACACAAAAACTTATTTTGAGTTTGTATTACTTAGTACTGAATTGCATTTTTCGATATAATCAAGGCTATATAAATACACTATAGTCTGTCAGTTATGCTAATATAATCATAGTTTTAGGTATCTTATTTTAACTAATTAACATAATGCTATTGTTATAATACTGTAGTATTATATAAATGATTATCTAAATTTTTACTGTTAGTAAATTTTGAACTTACAACTTACTACTTAAAAGATTAATAACTTATTTACTTTACTAAGTTGCCACACATTTTTTATTATTGAGTTATTAGCTTCAATTTATTATAATTTATATATATATTAAAAAAAACTATTATAAAAATTTTATATAAATATAAAAAAATAATAATAAAAATTTTTGTATTGTTTAGAAAAATATATAATTTTTTATATAGTAGTTAATTAATTAAAAACTATATTATCAGTATATGATATTAACAGTTCAATAATTATTAAACTATATAACTAATTAACAAATATAATTTGAATATTATTTTTTTATCAAAAAAAAACCAACAACACTTTCTTTATAAATTCTTTGATCAAAAATTGTTAAAAAGCAAAATATTAAAATCTTTAATAATCATACTGGCAAACAAGACTCAAGCTTATAATAAAAAGATAGAATAGCAAATGTTTTAACTAGTTTAAAATAAAAGTACAAAAGAAAAGCTATAAAGACAATAAAGAACAAAATATTAAAAATTTTATAATAAAAAAATAAAAAATTTTGCAAAAATTCTGAGAAATTTCTATTATCCTATTTCATAGATCTTTTAGATTACACAAAAAGACAAAATAAAATAAATTAAGTAAACAAACAAATATATATAGTAAATTAGTCTAATCTGAAAAAGCATATAATTTAGAAATATATAAAGAATAATTGCACAATATGAATAAAAGTTTGTCAGAAAAATATAGAAAAAATTTTAATACAATCTTTATAAGAAAAGCATATTAAGCAATTAACAGTGTGTATAATACAATTTTTTTTAATAAAGCAAGCAAAGCATATGCAATATCAATAGAAAAAATTATATTGTTGCATTATTCATAAACAAGATCCAAATAAAGTAACTTTTCTATGAATAACAAGAGAAATATTAGAAACAGCAAAGAGTGAGCAACTAAAAAAAAAGCTAGATATTATAAAGCAGATCTAAGATATATAAAAATAAAAAAATAAAAAGAAATAATAACAAATAACTAAAATAAAAAATAAGCAAAAAGAGCCAAATGAAGAAATTTAAAAAAAAACTAAAAAATAAAGAATCTAGTAAAAATTTACAAGAAAATATTAAAACTGTATAAAATAAGTAAGTATAAAGATAAGACAGATATATAATAGTCAAGTAAAGTCAGAATTATCTACTCAAGAAAAAAAAAAAACAAATAAAGAAACAAAAATAAAAAGATATAAAAATGAATATGAAAGAATTAAAACAGACTCAGCAATAGATAAAAAAGAAATCAAAAAAAAGAAAACAAATAATTAAAAAAAATTAATATTATAAAATTATTGCTTAAATAAAGCATGCAATTATTAAGTAACAGAAACTGTAACCAAAACAACAGTCTACTTGCCAACATATTAGCATATAATATACTTAAAAAACCAAAGAAGAATATATAAATTTTATCAAATAGTTATTTAAAAATAATAAGCATATTAAAAAGATCAAAAAAATCTTTAAAAAAAAATTTATAGAGATAAATTTTGACTCAAGTATGACAGAAGTAAAGCAATACAAAGAATTAACAAAAAAGAAAGTAATTAGTATAGAATAATAGCAAAAGAAAGAAAAAAACAAAAAAAAAACAAAAAAACCACAATAAAGAATATAAAAAAAGAAACAATAAATTAAAAGCTATAAAAAAAAGGAATATGTATAAAGAGAAAATGAGAAAAAGCTAAAAGAAGACCAAACAGATATTGATAAAAAGGAAACAAAAAACATAAAGTATATAAAAATTTGAAACTTACTAGTAGATATAAATAGAAAAAAGCTTAAATATATTTATAAAAGATTTAAAAAAGCATATATAGCAAGAATCAAAAGATCTAAATATAAGTTTTTTACAATAATTCAAATAAAAGAATTAGAAAATAAAAATTTTTATGATCTATATCAGTTAATATTATTAAACTAATAAGAGTAATAAAAAGAAAAAAATTATAAAGAAAGACAAAAACAAAGTTTATATATAGCAAAATTAACAGAGCTGCCAAATAATGCTTCAGAAGTTCTACTATTATAATGTTTAAGAAATAAAGATGCAAAATCAGTTTATATTCTACCAAATAGAAATAAAAATCAAGAACAATAATAATTATATTTGTAATATAAGAAGAAATAAATGCAACTTAATCAAAACCAATTAGATATAACAACTTCTAAGTAGTATAGTTAAATAAAATAAAAATAAAATAAAAAAAAGAGAAAGTTTCAAAAAAAAAGAAGCTAGAAAAGAACTAGTTAAAGCCTAAACAAAAGATATATAGAAATAAGAAATAATTTTTAAATATAAAATATAAAGAACAGTTAGAAGATAAAAATACCAATATTGAAAAAAAAACTAAAACAGAATTACACAGATTCTAAATAAAAGATACATAAAAATAAGAAATAATCACCAAATACAGAATATAAAAGAATAGTTAGAAGATAAAAATACAATACAAAAAAAAAGATAAAAATATAAAAAAAAATGAAGATAAAATTAAACATACAAACTCAATTAAAAACAAAACAAATAGAAGATGTTTTAGACCAATTTTGAATAGACTAACTGATTAGAAGACTCTTAGCTAAGTATAAGAGAAAGCCTAGCTAATTACTTCTAAAAGCACTCCAGTTGAATCTATAAACACAGACAAAAAGATTAGAAGTTTTTTGCAAAAAAAAAGAAAAATTTTTGAAGAAAAAAAAAAGTAACTTTTAATCTAGAAAATAAAAAAAAATAAAAAAAAATAAAAAAAAGATTAAAAGCATAAAAACAAGACAAGAGCAGCTGAAAGAAAAGTAGAAAAAAAGATAAAAAAAAATTAAAATCATATGTCACAATATTAATAGACTTAAAACTAAAGGTTAAAAACTAGAAAATTTGTTTAACAGATCAGAAAAAGACAAATTGCAATATTGAGAATTATAGAAACAAATTTTATAGAAAAAAAATAAAGTTCTTAACATATAGTGCAGTTAAAAAATATGTAGAGTACTGGATAAATATAACAAAAGATAAGAAAAAAGAATTATACACTAGAATTTTGATAGCTAACTAATAAAAAAAACATATAAATGCAGTTAAAAAGATAAATAAATATATTATAAAGATTATACTATATTTTAAACAACTAAAATTAGTAGTAATTGTAGTTTATATATTACTAAATAACAAAGTAATAGAAAAAAAATATTTAGCAAAAAATCATAGAAGTAGTTTTAAAAAAAACAAATACAAATAATCATAATAAATAACTTTAATTATATAGAAGTAGTTTTAAAAAAAAACAAATACAAATAATCATAATAAATAACTTTAATTATATAGTAGATAATATATTAGATAGGTAAAATCCACAAACAGCAAATTACAAAAGATTGCCAATCTTCAATTAGATAAACAAACAAGACTTTAGTAACTTATACAGAGACATGCATTCAACAAAACAATAATATACATAGTTAAATAAAGATGCAATAACAAAAGTTAACTATATATAGATGTTAAAAGAACTAGCTTCAGAGTTATAAAAAGCATAAATCAAAAAAGTAAAAAAAATTATAAAAAATGATTATAGAATAATAATAACAGAAGTATGGATCAAGTATATAATAGCAGAAAAAAGCAAAACAAAAACTAAAAAAAAGAGTTAGTTAAGAATAGTATATTTGTATAATTAAGCAAAGACAAAAGACTGAAAAAATTATACACAAGACTAAAAGTAAAAGGGATTTTAAAAGATATTTATAAAAAAGAACAAGATAAAAATAAAAAAATAAATAAGATAAATAATATTTAAAATATAATAAAAAAGATAATCATTATAGTAATAATAAGTATATACTTAAGAAAAAAGTATATAACATAATAACAAATAAAAGAAAAAGCCAAAAAAATGACAATAAAAAAAAGTATCATTAAACTTCAAAGATTAATTAAATATATAAAAATAAAAAAAAACTAAGAAGTAGTAAAAGAAGAAAGAAGCAAAATAATTAGACAAAAAAATAAATATAAAATTATCAAAATTATAAAGACAATAGTTAAGCATATGGATTAAAGATATGAAGATTAAAAAAAACTATTACAAGAAAGGAAAAAATACAAAATTATCAAATTTATAAAGACAATGGTTAAGCATATGGATTGAAGATATGAAAGGTTAAAAAAAACTGTTACAAAAAAGGAAAAAATACAAAAACAGACACAAAAAAGATAATTAAAAGAAAAATATAGATAAAATATATAAAATAATCAAGAAAGATCAAAAAAAAATAATAGCTAGTCTGTTAAATAGGGCTTACAAAAGATAATATTTAATAGATTTATCAAGCAAGTAAAAGAAAAACAAGCTTGTTAATAAAACTAAAAGAGAATAAAACAGAAGTAGCAAAAAACTATAAGAAACAATTTAGGAAAAGAAACCTCAGATTAGAAAAAATGGTACAAAAGTAAAAAAAAGTATATAAGAACATTAAAGAAAAATAGTATATAGAAGTTAAAAAAAGGGGGCTGGATTCGTACCTTCCATATTTGGTATTCGTACCCCCCATGATAGCAATTTCTGATTATCACGTGATCACATGATATATTCTATACACGATTGGTCAATATTATTTTGTGCAACTCACGTGCTAAGACATGCACTCATTGCAAAAAAATCAAAATTACATAATATTTAAAGTATTCATTATTTTAAATACAAAACTTCAAATAAAATGTTTATAAATTATAAATATGCAAAAGAATTGACTTGTTAATAGTTGAATAAAAACAAACTTATGTATTTATTTCTAAGTACTTAATAAATTACATCAATTGACATTCCTGAATAATTATTATTTTAACTTTTTTAAAAAAAAACTAACTTGCTGCAAATATATAGAAGACAGATATGTAAAAGTAGTATTTATTATTAAAAAAACTTGGATTCAGTTATCTGTTTTCATATTATACTTAATGGATATCTAACAGATTTTACTGCTAAATTTATATTCAACAGATAACCGAATCAAAGCTCTAATTAAATCCAAACTGATTAATACACAATTTACAAATCTTAAGCCGAACTTCTTAGGTTGGTAGACCCAAACACAATGCAAAAACATAACATATTTAAGCATTAAATCAATAACTTATCTTACAATAAACTTGTTCTTATTCTAGTTCAATCGTTAGTAATAAAATTTTATTTTATGAATGTTACATTTTCAGTTATCTTCATTCTTAGCCTAATTTGATATGACCTAATAGATGGCGGCATACTTAATCTTTTTTAAGTTTTCAGTTTTGGGATTATTTTGTATAGTATATAAAGGCTTTTTTTAGAGCTATCAATGTACTTGCAATAAATTTTTATTAGTGAAATATCACTTTCTTAAAAAGTACTTTAGAACATATAAGCAAGTTATCCGAGCTGTTGATTTACAATAGCCAATCTGAAGAACTTCTTCTTATAAGACTTTCTTATCAATATAGTAGTAAATAATATTGATACTACTTTCATTTTCTATGCCATAATCTAATCAATTCTTGAAAAATAATAGCTAATATTAGCTATTAATCATGTCAGCTTTAGCTATACTGATAAAAAAAATAATTCATGTGAGTGCTGCATCAGTAGATCATTCTGATGTAATAACATATGATGTGGCTTAGAATATTACACATCATAAACCTAATTAAATGAATGTCATGTTAAGGCTAGTTTTTGATATATTAGAAATTATGAATTTGACAAATAATGTGACATAAAATGTGCCTTAAATGCTACATTAATTTGTATTAAATTGGTGTTAAATTAGACAACCAAATCATAAATTTAAAATCCAAAGCTTTATGTGCTTTAATTAAATAAATGCCATAAGCTTGACACAATTTCGTATATGTATTATCATTGATCATGGCATTCTAATTATAGGTGTCATGGCCATCTTATAAAATTAATCGCATTCAAAAATTTTAAATATAGAAAGATCATTGTTATTAGAGTAATTGCAAAAAGATGATTTTAAATATAAAAATATAATAGCAGTTGAAATATATAAACCTCAAGAACTCACATTAAATAAATTTTTAATTCGAAATTGTTCTCTTTGAATATATATATTCATTAAAATTAGAACTCCTGTTTACCTATACTTGTGCTAAAATTATTAATAAAACTAGAACACTTTATGTTGAATCAAAAACTTAATAAAGTAACATACGAAACTGCAAAGCTTGTAATTTTTTTCAAACGGCAGTAATATTGTGGTCGAATTTTTAACCGAAAATAAAAGTATATAGTTATAAAACTTAACAGATAGCTTAAAACACCATAATATAGCATTGATCTGTAAAATAGCAACCTTTATAAGCCTTACAATTCAATTCTTATTTCTTTTTAATAAAGCAAGTATGCTTCCACTGCCTCAATCCACATACAACAGTGCAGATGAGCTTTTTTAAAATGCCCAAGCATTCACGATCTCACAGGGTTATGCATTGATAAAAAAAAGAACCTGTAAAGATAGGCATGATGAATTGAAGAACATAGAATTACATTGTGATCATGGTGGCATATATAACAACTCTCTAGGTTTGATTGAAGAAACACACAGTAGGCAAAGAAGCACCAGACTAATTGATTGTTCATTTGAGTTGTATGCATCTCGATGTAATGGTTTATGGCATCTAAATATCTGTAATCCAGCCTATAATTATAAACATTTAAGCAATATGTTAGGACATCCAATTGCCCGAAGACTCACAGAACAACAGCTAGAAAGTGTTGCAGCAATGACTAGTGCTGGCTCATGTCCTTGAGAAATCATTTCAACACTTGATCAAAATGATGAATCAATACTAGTTACCAACAGTGATATTTACAATGCACGCAAGAAGCTTCGGCAACAGAATTTAGCAGGCTATACACCAATTCAGACTCTTGTAGATAAGCTTCAGAAAGAAAATTTTTTGTATGATTATGAATACGATAACAAAGAAGCAGTTACTTATCTATTTTTTGCACATAATAAGTCTGTAGCCCTTACTCTCCAATATCCATTCGTGCTTCTCATAGATTGCATTTACAAAACTAATATATTTAAAATGCTCCTATTGAATATTGTTGGTATAACTAGTCTTAATACCAGCTTCTTCTCTTGCTTTGTCTTTATAAAAGGTGAAGACAAGAATGATTACATATGAGCTTTAACATGTGTCGCTCACTTGTTTAATGGAGTATTGAGACCCAGAGTTATCATGACTGATGAGAGTTAGCTCTCATGAATGCTCTCGAGACCATCTTTCCTAATTCAATAAATTTGCTATATGTGTGGCATATAAGCAAAAATATATTGAAAAATTGCAAGTCACAGTTCCCAAAAGATGATAAAGACAATGGGTGAAATGATTTTCTCAGAAAATGGAATGATATAGTTAATTCAGAAACCAAGGATGAATTTAATACAAATGAAAGAATTTTTGTTTCACTTACATTAACAAATCTGGTATTATATTATATCAGAGAAATGTGGATACTATGGAAGACATGATTTGTAAAGACATAGATGGATAGAACTCTTTACCTTGAAACAATTGTTACTTCATGCATTGAAGGCGCCCATACAACTCTTAAAGCATACTTACAAATGTCGACTGGGGACCTTTATCAGATTTGTTCATCAATTACTTTAGCTGTAACTAACTAGAAAAAAGAAATTGATTCAAGGATTGAATGGGAACACATTAATATTCCAGTTTTTGCATACAACAATTTGTTGTATGCAAATTTTAGAAGCAAAGTTTCAACCTTTGCTCTCAAAAAAATAAATGACCAGTATCAAAAAACTACTTCACAAGAACCATTGCCACCATGTACCAGGACTTTCTCAAGAACTATGGGTTTGCCTTGCACTCATTATATTTAAAATTTTGAAGCAAACCAGAGCCTACTGCTTAATAATGTCTATACACATTGGTGGATTCAAGGGTGCATTCCAGTAACACAAATTGAAGAAGGTAATTCTCATAATGAAGACTTACTCCAGCCTCTTTTACAGAACCTAAAACAAAGATACTATGAATGGCTCGAACATTAGCAAGCAGTAGCCAGAAATACATTAAGCGATATGATAGATAGTCCATTAGTACCTTTACAAAACCCCCACATAGTTTGTACCAAGGAACGTCCTTCTGGTGCTCCAAATCGACAACCAGCCAATACAACAAGACAGGATTCTTTCAGGTTTGAGTTTGTCAACCATAAAGCAAGACAATGTAGTATTTGTAAACAATCAGATTATAATGCTCGTACTTGTCCAAATTGAAATACAGAATAATACATTTAGTTATAATTCATTTTATGTACCCAATTTTGTAAAAAAGTAATAATACTTAGCTTTAAAATAAAATTCATATTCCTGTTAGATAATAGTAGTAGCATGTAAAGTATTAGCTATTTAGCTATTTTGTATTTGAAGCGATTTGCTTAAATGGATGTTTCATTCAAAAATAAAACTCATCTAAAATTTACTAATGATTTCACAATTTCAATAGTATTTTCTGATTTCAATGATAAGCGGCTTGTAATTTTATAGTAGGTGGATTTCTAGTTTCAACAATAGACGAAATTCACAAATTAGTATTAAATAGTAGTGATTTTAACTGTTGGTAGGTCATATATAAAATCGAATCTGATAGTTTTTTTTAATTGGTTTCTTGCTAGATCTTAAGTGAGGGGAGTAAAACACTAATGACACAATATAATACAAAAGGTTTAAAGTATTTACATTCCATTTATCATTGCCCTTTGATCTTGAGAATTTCGAAAATTTAAACTAAAATCTACTTTATTTTAATATATATGATTATTTAACACAATTATGTGATATGT
>CAJVQA010003739.1:0-18823 GCA_910591915.1 Cetraspora pellucida | reverse complement strand
AATAAGAATCAAATACTTTATGATAGTATAGAAAAAATCAATCACAATTTAGATCTGAAATTTATTCAGGTCTACAGAACATTGTTGATTCTGATGATATTACTATGAAAAATATTGGTTCGAAAATACAGTATTTTCTTAGTTCATAAGAGGAATGATCAGTAGAATGAACATAGCATAGAAAGAGAATCGGCAAAATAAATAGTATGTTTAGGTCTTTGTTATTTTTTCTTAGAATATAGGAGCCCTGTGGTCATTGCACTAAAACTTAGTCGTTGAGCCACTTGAAAGGTTTATGCAGTCTTGCATCAATGATCATTGAGCTGCATAATTAATTTATTGATAGGGAGGGTATGGGAGGGTCGAAAGAGCCAGCCTAGTACTATAAGGCAGGCAATAGCGAAGCCAAAACTAACAATCTTAACATTCACTCATAATTTTAAATAGCTACCACAACAATCAGGTATTGACTTAACCTTTATCCGCTTATACATATAGACTGCACAAGGAAGTATACATCCTTCACATGCTAATTCATGAAAAACTTCTCATAACTTACCCCTTTCATATGCATTGTACTTCGTTTAAAAGCTTTCATTTTAACTATGCTCATTAGACACGCTTCTACCCTGTATCACTTTGTCATAAAAGGATACAATTTCCCAGTTCTGCACATGACATGAGATCTTCTGATCTCGCAATAATGCTAGCCATGTCACTTTGTTGACAAGCTAGACATTATTATGCTCGATTATACTTTATTAAGTAAATGACAGGAATATACATATGGGAATAAAAGAGGATCGAAGTTGATTTATCAAAAACTTATCTTTTCAGAAACCTGCATATGTGCTGTTCCTACTAGTCTTAGGTACAGCATAACTGCCTTATTGTCCCAACCCCCAATTGCTCTTATTTGGGTGAGTGATAGACCGGCTTCCATAGCTGCAGTTGCTCCTCCTATTCTAATACTATGCGCAGTATAGCAGCTTTCTAATCTTGAATGTTTGGCAAGCCTTTTGACAACAACTCCAATCGCACCTACCGTAAGCTGCTTGCCTTGTTTTGAAAGGAAAAGGTGTGAGTTTCCTAATAAATTTGGTCTCACAGACATATACCGCTTCAATAATCTCACAAGGCAGTAGGGACTATCTATGCACTTAACAGGAATAAACTTTCCATTAGAGAACTGATCTGTCTTTGATGAACCTATTCTGATCCAACATATATTTCCTTTAAATTTGACATCATTTAGCCTCAATCTGCAAAGTTCTCCTGGGCATCTTATAGTTCTTAGGCCTATAGTTACTAATGTTGCATCTCTTATTCAGAAGCTTTTATCCACATAAGGTGGTCTATTGTTAACAAAATTTCTTAAGGCTAAGATAGGGAGAGGGTCGCGTGGCACTCAGGGTCTCAATCCTTTCTATATTCTTTTAATAGGGCTTTAAAAATTGTTTTAACTTTATACTCCTTAGAAGGGTCTGGGAGATGGGCCTTCAAATGTTATCTTGATACTGCAGCTAGAATATCTGTGCACTTTACAAAGGCATGCGTTAAGTCTAGCCATATAAGGCAAGAGATAAGAGTGTTTACAGAAGCAGGAAGAACCTTTTAGTTAGAGATTTTACAAAAACTAATGAATATTTTCCAAGCTTTATCCAAGCAATTATTCCAACCTTTAGAAAATGCTTTACTAAATAATAACTGTTCTTTAATCAATAACAAAATGTCACAAGTGAGACAGTGAAAATTAGCAACACGGGATGCTTCTTCACGTCGTTCATGCAGAGAGTTAGGTTTTTTGAAAGTATAAGATTCAGGGAGATGTTTGGAGAGTTGTAAAATGAAATGTTGCTGAAATTGGATTCTGAGAGATGTACAGACTTTTTCTTTGTCAATACTAGAAGAGAATTGTCGACTATAAGGAAAGAGTAAATTTCAAACCAAGAGTTAAAATGATCGAGTGAGTTTTTGAGAGAGGGAATATAGAATCTTTCAAGGAATAATGTCTTAAGGATATTGAAGAAGAGCTTGATGTTAAATCTAGCATCTGATGAATAGTAAGATATTTTTAATTAAGATCAGTAGTTTGAGTAAAAGATTTAATTTTAAATCTTTTAGGTCTGAGTTTTAGGTCTTTAGCAAATTTTTAATAGTCAATTGATTGGTAGTTATTGAATAAAAAGAGGTAAAGTCATACAATATTGAGGCAGAGTTGGAGATGGTTGTGAGCAGTATATTGAGCGATTGTAACTAGTGAGGCAAAGATTTCAAGCTAATTAAGTTTTGTGAAGAGAACAGTTGTAAATTTAAGGAGTAAATTTTTTAAAGTGGATTCAAGCAGGTCAAAAGGAATAGTAGCGCTTTTATCAATATTAGGATTGCTACTATAGATAAGATCAGTTAAGAATTCTGGTTATTGCCTAGCTATGATATAATAATGTAATAGAAAGAGGCCTTTAGTGCAGGTTGAGTAGTGGTAGCAGGCTTGATTTTTTTATCAGGATAAAAGTTTTAAAAAAATTTTTTAAGAAAAGTGAATAGTTGGAGAGAAAAGGTAGTTTGTAATTTTTTGTTAAGCTGTATTTCTTCAGTAATTGGAAAATTTGCAAGCCAGTCATATGTAGAGTTAGCTTTTGGTTTGGCAATGCTAGAATAAGTTTGGGAAGAAGGTTTATTAGTAGTACTGTCAGGTGGGTTAGTATTATTAGAATTATTAAGATTTAAGTTAGTATTATCAGAAATATTAGTAGTAGAAGGTTGGTTAGAGATGGGGTTGGTATTAGTAGTTGTGGTAAAGAAGGAGTCAATAAGATCAGAAGAAGTTGATGTTTGGTAAGAAAAGGTAGTAAAAAAATTGGTGGTTTGAGAGGATTCATGTAGAATGCTTTGGAAGGTTTGAGTAAGATTTTTCTTAGTTTGAGATGAGCTAGCTTCATGTTGAGATGAGGCAGTCATGCAGTTAAGATGGTAGACTTCGATATTTTTAGTAACATATTTTTCATTAGAATAGTGCCGGTCATTTCTCTTGGTACTACCACTAGGAAAAGAACATTTGGGACAAGTATGGTAATGTATATCAGGAGTAGGAGATGGAGGAATATTGTCGATTAAGTGGAGAGATTAGTTAGGAGTTGTTGAGCTGGTTTGTTAAGATTTTTTTTAGTATTATTGTTAACATGAACTGTAGTAAATTCAGTAGCTTGAGTATAGTTGGTATTAGAAATTGAGATAAATTTGGTGTGATATTTGCTACAAAGACAAGTAATCACAGAGATGGAAGTGGGAGCTTGAAAAAAATAAGTAATTTTGATATTTCTAAGGTTTTTAATTAGACAAGAAGTTGGTTTGACTTTAGAAGAAATTAGACGAGCGTTGTTGCCATTTTCTTCATCATAAAAAGCAATTCCAAAACTGTTAGAGAAGTTTTGGTAAAAGAAATCAAGGTCTGCAGTATCAGGCTCTTGGTTACTTAATGTAGGCATTTTTTAAATTTATTATAAATTAGATAAGTATTGTATTAGAAACTTAGAAAGATTTCTAATAGTTGAGTAGTTGATTTTACAAGAGTAATAGATGAGAACAAGGGTTGTATAATTGAAGTATTACAGAAGTAATACTGGTGTGTGACTAGAATGATTAGGGTCACAAATATGACTTGGGTACTGGTACAATTAAAGTTTGCAACACAAATTGTTATGTAAAATTGATAAGAACCAAATATGGAAATAGCTAATTGTGTTCAATGAATTTCTATTAATAGATGGGTTACAAAATTCTGGTGTAAATTAATAAAGTATATATTGGGAAATGATAGTATGGTTACACAAAATTCATGTAAGAGAAAAAGGGGATAGTATAAGAACAAAAGGTAGAAAAAAAATTTTTACAAGAGAGTAAAAGATGAGTTTAGCTGTAGTTCTGTTAATATTGAGTCAAAATTCTTCTTTTAGTGCTTGTTTTGATCAGACAAGTGTGCACTATAATTTTAATTAAAGGTATAAGACAAGTTATTGCAGTAGAAACTGCGAGAGAGTTAATTTTTTAAAATTGAGGACCAAAGGCCGTCAGTACAGTTTTATCTATGAGTTTAAGAGCTAGAACTAAAATATTTTCAGACTATATGTAAATCACTGAGCTGAACAAGTTTACTTAAGACACCAGACCCGATTGTCTTAGTAAAATTAAAAGTTATAAGGATTTTTAGACGGATGGTTTTTTTAGTTAATTTTTGTGTAATGGATTTGCAAAGAGTTTTTTCTCCCATTTCTATTAGTATTAATTTAAAAAACTAGTCAAACTCATCTTTATAGTCACTTTTTTTGTCTTTAACTTTACTGACAAACATTTCTTTACAGTTAATTTTACAAAATCTAGTCATATCTTCAACCTTATTACCTTTTGACACAATAGTAGTATAAGTACAAGAAAGCTTCTTAATAAATACTTTTTGATTTTATAACTACCAGAAACAGTTTGTAAACATCTGTGCCAAATTTTTCAGAAGCACACAAAGCTGTAATCTTAGTCTAATCATTTAGTTATATGAAAAGCACAAAAAGCATACAAGATAGCTAAATACAATAAAGACCTTTTAGTAATACCTTACAACATAATTACAAAACTAGATACAAATGAAAAACTATTACAAACAAGTAACCTTATACAAGAGAATAAACTAACATTTGACCTTATTACAGATACAACAGTAAATAATATACAAATTCAGTTTATATTAGAGGCACCAAACAGTACTATTCAGACAGAACACAAGACCTATACTAAAAGAAATAAATGTCTTATCTTTTTATAATATACAACTGCAGAAATTATCAAATTATCAGCTAAAGCAACACAATCAACAAATGGTCAACACCAAAGTAAAAAATGATCCAAACTACAACTGCTTAACATAGAAGAATTACTTAATCCAGAATCTTTTAACAATATTATTATATCATTACTAATATTTATGACTATAATATCAAATATACAAAATACTACTAAGCCAACCTACAGTCAAATTACACAAAAATAGCTCAATATATCTTAGTTTTATTACATTAATAACTTTGAATAAGTAGATATTTTGTATACCAAAATTATTGACAAAATCAATAAACTATTTGGCCAACAAATCTGGATCTATGAAGCAATAGTCAAGGCACTTCTAATACTAATTAAAATTTGTAATTTTATTAATTACAAACTTATTACAACATCAATTCAATTTATAATCCCATCAGTAATATTTCTTAAATTTAAATATCTTGATATCAAATTCTTTATCACATTTACTAAAAATTCAAATACCACTTCAGCACACCAAAAAGAATATAATAACCTATACAATAATGTTTTAGCTGCTTATAAACAAACTAACCAAATTACAATTACAGATACAGCTACTCACAAAACTATAAATACTATGCTCAAACAAATGCTTATAGTACAATATCTTTCAAATACCAACTTTACTTACTATACCTTTTTTATAATTTATAAGACCATCTACTATGCAAGAGATTTTTTACAAATCCAAAATGGGAATAAACAAACATTTACATCCATTTGAGCTACAATTAATAATGCATTCTAAGAAAAACTTATATCTTTACCATTAGAGTCTAATAAAATTCCTGAACATATTCAAGAAATTTTATCATTTACACTTCTAATTATGCAAAGATTATATACAAGGATTACTGTTAATGCATTAAGAAAAATCTTTAAGTCTGATAAGCTAAATGACAACTATTTTACAAAACTTTTAACACTATCAGAAAGATATCAAGAATTTCTTTTAGAATTAAAAACTTATTTTTTAATTACAAGCAGATAATTATTACAATATCTCTTATATTTTAGATATAAACTTGCTAACTACTACACCTTTACTATAATCTCAAATTCATATTTTTAATTTCCATTACCAAAACAATCATTATTTACTACATATTAGAAACTTAATTACAAAGTTAGAGGTCTTTTCTCATTCAACTTATCTATATTCAAAATACAATTAGCTAAGGCAATTGCATAGCTAAAAGAGTATTATATATTTAAATTCTTTCTAGTAATTACTTTATTATCAAATCACTTTTGCCTAATAATCCAGATCTCATTTGCACTAACTTACAGTACACCTACCTAATAACTAATAATTCAATAGCAAAAGAATTTTTTGAGGAAGTCTCTTAATAATATTATATTTGATTTCCAATATCTAATTACATAATGCAAGCAAACTCTATTGACAAACCTGATCTATCAACAGACAGCCAAGAGCTTTCTAAACTCAACATTACACTAGCTATTACAACATTTTAACAACTTATACAAATTATAAAAACACTTTGATAACATTTTTATTTCAAACAATTATCATTACTATGGATTAATATTACAAATCCTCTTGTTTAAACTGCAGAGCAAGAAGACAATGCCAATAATAATAAATTTACATAGACTATATAAGCCCTTTTATCTATATTTAACAATATAGAAAATATTAACTCTGCATTAATCTGGAATAATATACAACTTACTCTTCTAATAACCTTACAATCAGAGATAATACCAACAATACAAATTCTTAGACAATACTAAACTATTTATATAATTCTAAACTTTTACTTAACCTATTACTATTGCCTATACCAATATGGTAAATATTTAATACTTTTACTATAACACCAAATAGGTCACTTACAATCAATATAGTGGCAATGAACATCTCCTAATTTTATGTTAATAAATGATATTATTAAATCCAACAACAAACTTATATACCAATATCTAACCATTGCAACACAATATTCAAGAATACAATAAAATTACTAAAAGACAATTATAACTAAACTATTGCATTAGGCAATAGTTTGATATTATATCACTTATTGAAACAAAACTGGCATATTTCTAATATACTCATTATATATTTTATAACAATAATTATAAATGTTTCATGTTAAACACAATACTACCAATTTTCAATATTTAAGAAAGTCAAGTGCAAAAACAATAATCCTTATAAACTAATTACTTACAATCTATATCTATAATATTCAAACTTTCCAAGGCACTGTTATAGCAATTAATCTTTATTTATTATATAAAAACAATTTTTGTATTATTTTCATCTATCTATTTAATAACTCTAATATAAACAAACAAATATAAAACCAAATTATCTTTTAGATTATACAAGCACAACAACTTAACATTATTTTAGTAATTATGAGAGACTTTAATAATGAATTGTAACAGTAATGTTTGATAGAATAACTAAGAAAAGTGATAAAACTGCTTCAAGTTTAGTGCAATTAGTATTAGCATATAATTTTATACTTGTGTTAAAATTTATATTAGTATTTGTTTTACAAATCTAGCCTATGCCTAATTTAATATTTGGTGTTTGACAGTTTTTAATAAAACTATCAATATAAATGATTAGGTTGTTTAAGTTAGAGTTTTTAATCAAAGAGTAGAGTTTGATTAATTGATTTTGATATGAAATTAATTTAATAGTTTGTTGAATAAGTTGTATTTCAGAAGAAATTAGATTTACTGAAGAATAAAAAAGAGGTAAAGGTTGAGAAGATATATAATTATTAATATAAATAAGTGAGAGAATTTCATTAAAGTCAATTTGTAGTAAGTCTTTAGTGAGTCTAAGTTAATTATAAGGAATACTAATAAATTGAAGGTTTAAGATTATTGAAAATAAGGTAAAAGTAATTATAGTAAATTCAGATAAGTGATTATGAAGTTTATAAAAGTTAGTTTGTTGAGAATAAGTTTGTTAAAAAAAAAAATTTGGTTGATTATTATTATAGAAAATTTTGTAAAAAAAAAGATGAGTTAAGATAAAAGAAAAAAGGTCTATTGAGTTAATAAAAGAGTTTTTAAAAAGAAGAGTTAAATAAGATCAGATTGTATAATATTATTATTTTGGTTAGAAGAAGAAATTTATATAAACTATAATGATTAATGTCTTGTATAGATTTATTTGTTTGCAGATATATATTATTGTATAGAAGAAAATATAAGTTGTTTATTATTGTAATTTGTTTAAGAACCAGAATTTTGTTGTTTCTTAAACTTTGAATAGTTAGGTTGCATAATTTTAAAAAAAGTATTTATATATTGTATTATATTAGTAAAGATTTCTAATGAGAATAGAAAGTTTAAGAGTAAGATATTGTATTTTCAAGTTGGCAAATATAAAAGATTAGTGTAAAGTTTTGTATTATGTAATAGTGAGTATTAAGTATATTTATTGTAAATTTAGATTGCTAAATTTTAAGAAGCCAAGCCTTAATTTAGAGTGTACCAATAGTATTAAGTAAAGGTACAGAGTTAAAAGTATGTTCAATATTAAAAGCACTTAATTTTTGTAAAATATTGTTAAAGATTAGTAGATTAAAGGATAATAGATAGTAAGAATAATATTATTAATATTTTTTGCTAATGCTAGTATTTTTTGAATTGGATAGTAAATATGCAAAAAAGTTTAGTTTAAGTATTTTGGTAAATTGCAATTATTTGTAGTAAATATTTCAAAGAGAATTGAAGAATAAAATTAAAAAAGCTAAAGTTTGTAAGAGTATAATTTTTTTGTATTTAATAAGTTGAAAAAATTTTTAATTTTATTAAGAATAGTATTAAAAATTGGTTTTAAAAAGCTATTTTTATTATAAAATATGCCTAAATATTATTAATATCTTAAGATCTTCTAGGAGAAAAACTTTGATTATTGATAGTAAAAATAGTTAAAAGAAAGTTAGATAATTTGGATTTAATATATAAAAGGTCTAATTTGGAGAGGTTTATTTTGATATTATTAAGTTTGTAGAGAGTAAATATATCATTGAGTATACTTTGTATTGTAGATAGGTCTTCACAATGCTAAGTAGTATCATCCATGTAGGCTAATAGAGGAATATTAATTGATTAAGCAAGAGTATTAGAAAAAATCTTAAGAGATGATTATGCAGATATTTTAGAAGATTAATTTTTATATTTTTGGTTAATAAAGAAAAGAATGAGTAGGTTTCTTCTTGCTCTATTCCAGATTTACCTTGAACTAGTTGCATGAGACCATAGTTAGTGATAATTCTGCCAAGTTGAGAAGTATATAATTCAGTAATAAGGTTTATACTAGGAGTTGGGATGCCAATTCATTTACAAGCATTTTATAGTCTTGTAATTTTAATTTTATCAAAGGCTTTAGACATATCTTAAAATAATAACTAAGCCTCTTTGTTATTAGCTTTGTAGTATTCAATTGTATTATGTAAAATTTGAATTGGGATATAAGTAAAGGAGTTTTTAGAAGCCATGAAATTAAAATTAAAGAGAAGGTTATTGAAAATAATAATTTTGTTTAGTTTGGATGTAAAAATTTTTATAAAAATTTTTTTTAAAGGTTTAATGATAGATATTAGTTGTACTTAAATAAGTGTATAGTCTTAGTTTGATTTTTTAGGAATGGAAAAAATATTAGAGAATTTCTATTTTGTAGAAACTTTTTGAAGTTGAAAATATTTGTTTAAAAAAAGTTTAAAAAGATTTTGTGCTTTGAGACTTGTATATTTAATATGTTTATAGCAGATTTTAGAAAGGCTAGCAGCTTTTTAATTTGGAAAATTAGAAATAATCTCTTGTTATTTTTATTATATGATTTCTTAAGTAAGCTTTTAGTAGTAACTTTTGAGTTCAGAATATGGTTTATAGAAATCAGAGTATTCACTAGTTGGTAAAATAGTTTTGAGAGGTTTTGATTCAAAATAAGTTGTAAAATAAGAGTGAGTATTTTATCATATTTAGTTAAGAGTAAGTTATTAGTTAATAATCTGTCAATGTGTATATTGTTATAATTTTCAAGAATCTTTTTGTAGAAAACTTTAGAAGTTTCAGAAAAGAGTTGCTTTAATTATCAATTTTTTGTTTAATTTATTATAAATAATTTAATTTTGATGATAATTAAAAGCAGTTTTGGTAAAATAAAGTTTATTTTTGAGATAAGAAAAAATAGATAAAAGGATATTTAAATAAGTAGTTTTAAAGTAATATATTAAAATAAATAAATTAATATGATTTTTGAGAAATAAGATATCTTTGAAGTTATAATAAAGTTAAAGATATTTGAAAGAATTAGTTTCTTTAATGCCTTTGATGGTGCTTACATTTTTAACTGAAATATGTTTAGATACAGCTTTAATTAAGTTTTTATGAATTTAATTTTAAATTTTGTTAAGTTGATTTTGATTAGAGATTGTAAGAAGATTAATAAACAGTTATTAGAGATTTTGTATAGTTTGAGTAACATAATTCTTAAAGAAGTTTTAGAATAGTTTTTTCAAAGAAAAATCTTTCTTTTCTGTTATTTGTGAAGTTTTGATTTATTAATTATAATTAAAATTTCTAAGATAATAAGATTGTAATCAGATTTTAGTAAGTAATTTTTAAGTATATTAGTATATTCAATATTTGTAATTGATAAATTAGTTCAAATTTGATCAATTCTACTTTGTGCATTAGATTGTTGAAAAGTGTAATTAGTATTATGAAAAAAAATAGTCTATAAATATCCTTGTATTGAAAACTAGAAAAAAATTTAATAAGTTGATATTTTGAAATAGATGATTTTTTTAGTAGTAATCTGTTTATACAAGAATTAAAAACTCTATTAAAGTTACTTATAATTATAGTTTTGTAAAATGAGCTTTAAGCTAATAATATTGCATGTTCAAAGATTTTATTTTGCAATTATTTTTTTTTTTAGTTGAAATATAGATTTGAAGAATTTTAATAGAAGTTTTTGAAATATAAGTTTAGATCAACAATATGACCTTTGTAGTTATGAGAGTGTGCAATATATTTGGAGATGTTTTTGTAAATAAGAATTTCTACTTCATATAAAAGACCAGAATAATAACAGTTAGACCTAATGTACAAGGCAGACTATAGTACCTTGCACAGCTGTAAAAGCTAAGCATACAGTAATCAATCCTGTAGAAGACAACTTTAAAAGACCATTTTTAACATCTTCAGCCCTCTATGATCTTGATACATATTTTAACAAATTCTTTTTTTATTAAAATATACCTTTTCTTTCTTATAACCAAACTATTCAAGCACTTATACAACATATTAATAAACACAACTACAACCAAAAAGTTACTAGTATTACATTCTCTGTTAATTCTACTTATAGTAAAACTTATATTTATCTTTCTAATAACTTACTTTTGCCTAATCATATTATTATTTTATTTTATCTTCTTTCCAAATTTTACAATCTTTCTTTTAAATTATATTCTTTCAACTTTATTTCTAACTTATTAGACTTATTTCTTAATAGCACTTTATTTTTACATTTACTAACAATTAGATTATAGGGGTGTAGTAAACTAGTAAAGTAGTCAGGTTGTCAACCCTTCAAATAATAGATTGAGTGTTCAAATCCTATCAATGACAAAAAATTAGATAATTATTTATGTAATATTCATATTATAGCAACTATTACTAATGATTAGGTTAGGATACCTGTAATGGCAATTATACCAGCATAATTAACAGGTCATGGAGTATTTATATAACAGTAATATGACATTGTTCTTTGAGACAAGTTTGTAGTTATATAAAAGAATGCAAACCAGCAATTAGGTAGTGCAAATACTAAATAAGTCCTTGTGGCTGTATAAATTTATTAAAATTGAGTAACAAAAAGTTTATTTAGAAAACCCCAAGTAGAGAGGTAAATGGATCTTTGATGACCTTACTGTAAAGGTTAGCATAGTAAAACAGATACCAAGATTGAAGTATTTAGTCATAGTAGTCAGATATGCAAGAACCTCTAAGTTAGGAGTCTCAGAAGTACTACCAACCAGACCACTGAAACAAACCAGAGTAAAGAATATCAGGCTAATCTGATATACTTATAGACTAGTCATAGTCCTATATAGGCTATCTGAATTGAAAGTTTGGTAAAAAAACAGATGAAAAAACAAAGATATACTAAAGTATCAGGCTTGTGCTATGAAGTATAAATGCTAAAATCTAAGTGAACTCTACAATAGCATAGCAGTTTAATGGTTAAGCTCTATTACAAGTGTTAGTTCTGCTATAGTGATACCTAGATTAGTTATAAAAATAGGTACAAAAGGCTCTGAGAGATTAGCTCAAGGATAAATTAATTTTAAGGTTAAGATAATGATTTGAGCATCTGAGTATAACCTAGTAAGTTAATATAGATTAAAGATTTAGAGGATTTAAAATAGAATATTCAAGCAGAAATGTTAGATATAGCAATTGGTAGAAAACCTTCAGACAGACTCCTTAAATAGGTAATATAGAAAAGTTACATATATAGCCAGTTGTACTTTCTTCTGTAGTAGTTTATAGAATCACATTATCAATAAGTTGTTAATAAAAATCAAAAGACCAAAAAGGTCATCTTAACACCAAAAAAAAAAACCAACTAGACACAAACCTTTATATTAATCCAAAACTTATATGAGCTATATTTAAATATTGCCATACATAATGTTTAAGACTTTAATACAACAACTAAAAAGAAAGCTTGGCAAAACTACTGTCTTTACAGTAATATTAATATTGCATGTATTAATGAAACAAAAATTGCTAACAAAACTAAACTTCAGTTTTGCAATAAAAATCTTTTTACTTATTATTAGGCCAACTCTAAAAACTCAGCAGAAGGCACTGCTATTATAATTCATAACCAACTCAAGCCTCATATATACAATTATCAAACACATTTTGATGGAACTATCACTTTAGATCTTTTTTTCAAATGTGATATTAAACTCTGCATTATAGCAGTTTATCTTTTCTCCACTGATATATAGAAACATAATAAATACAAAACATAGTAATTATATAAATTCAACAAGCTATCAACTTAATTTACATCCAATTGTTCTTGGAAACTTTAATACACATAATAATATTTGTAGTTCTTTATCCAAATTTTAATTTATTAACTACTTATACTAATCTAATATAATAACAAATACTATGTATAGTCAAACAATCTAGTCAAAACCATATTGACTATATTTGAACTGACTCATTTAACATACAATTCTTTTTTTCATATAGACTTAATGACAGTAATACTTCTATATTAAGTAACTATTTTATTCTTCTCTTTTCTTAGACTTTTAGTAATGCATATAGTAAATCACTATACTATCATATTAGCATTATTCATAAAATCTTTAACTACAAAGTTATGTTATCAGAAAGTTGAACAGAATTTTTTAACTTTCTTTTCTCTAATTTTAAAACATATAACAGTTTACTTAACTATAATACAAATGAGAATATTAAAACCATTTGGTACAAACTTAAATGCTTAATCATTAATTGTGCAATATATTTTATCTCTAACAATAAATCACACAAACATAGCTATAATAATCAATACTCTTTTTATAGCACTTCATTTCATTTATTACTTAAAGAACTTGGTCATCTATTCAAAATTTTGAAAAATCCTAACAAAAATCTTAATATTAATCAAATTAATTTAAAAATTCAAAATATTAACTCAAAATCTCAATGCAATATCTATACTTTTAGCTCTTATTAATATTTACAACTCAATTAATAGATTCACTATATACAAAATATTTGGAAACAACTCTACCATGCTCATTATTTTGAAAACTTTCTTTTACTTTAATAACAAATTCAGCAAGTTATTGAAAAAATATGTAAAACACTTTCTACATATCTAAATATGCCATTAATAGGATTTTTAATTACTACAAAGCTTCTATTCACTTCTCTAATATAAAACTTTCTACTAAAAAGTTACATACCCAAATTTTATTAAACATCATATACAATCTTATTTTCACAATTGGACAGCTTATCAACCAACTGACCAAAGTCTTTTTGATAACTTTTGGTCTACATAATATCAACCACTATCATATATCAATACTCAATGGTATGACTCTTCTTTTTTTTCTATTATTAAAAAAGAAGTTACTCAAACTATAGCAAAGCTTTCTAATAGAAAGTCTGTAGTCCTACAGGCATTAGTTATAAAATGCTTAAACATGCTAGTATTACTTACATTAAAGCTATAACTGCTTTATTCAACTACTGTCTTGTTTTAGATCAAATTTCTAAACAATGAAAGCATATCAAAATCTATTCTATTTTTAAAAAATTATTACTAATAAAATTAGTAAATATATTTTTAAAACATTCCATACTTTCACTATACAACTATATTATTTTACCTAATAACAGTACTTTTACATTTATCTATATACTTAATAATATTACTAAGAATGCATTATGCAACTAAAAAAACCATTTGACTTTTATCTCAAGTTATGAGTAAAGCTTACAATTCTGTCAATTTAAATCTTTTTTAATATTCTTTTCAGTGTCTAGCATTTTCTAGTTCTATTATTAACACTATCATTAACTTATTTACTAATCAACAAAATTAAGTTATCACAAATCTCAAACTTACATCTTCATATTCTGTATTTAATTGTATTGACCAGGGTGAAACTATTACTACTCTTCTGTAGAGAATTTATTATGACCCACTTATCTCATACATTCACAACAACTTTAATAGTTATATTACAAAAGTTTTCTGACTAACCAATTTTAAAGATCTAATATATAACAAACTTAAATTACACTGTTCAGTTTTTGCTTATATGAATAACATTCTTTGGATTGCATCCTCACAACAAGAGCTTTTACAAATTTTTAATATAGCAGAATCTTTCTACAATATGGCTAACATTAAAATTAATTCTACTAAATTCATATTTATGACTAATAAACCTTTAACCAACTATAATTTTTTTATATATAATAATTATTTATTTAACCTTCACTCTCTAAGCAAACCATTTAAGTTTCTAGGATGCTGGTTTACACTTAATAACAAACAAACAAAACAGACAAAGCTTATTATAGCTAAGTCTTCATATCTTACTAAAATTGCAAACACTAAACAAATTACTGATACATATACATGATATATTATTAATACAGTTATTATTTCTATAATTGAATATTACCTTCAAAACATAATTCTTAATCAAAATACTTGTAACAAAATCTTTATAAACCATATTGGACTTATCAAAAACAAAGCCAAACTTAGTTGTATAACTTCTACTAATAATTTATTTTATTCTTAATTATATAATATTTGCAATATATGGAATATCCAACTACAACACCATATTACAAACTATACTAAAAAACTTAACTCTTCTGATCTTATTAGTATTAATACTTATATTTGACTTTAGCAACTCCAAAATAATTTTTGGTCATCTACTAGTATACTGATATACAACAATCCTACTATTGATAGACCAAACAAACATTCTACTAACTTTAAAATTATTCAACTTTTCAAATATTTTAGTATAACATTTACCTCTAGCACACCTTATAACATCTTATATACTATTCAAAAGGGCTCTATCTTATTAGAATCCTTTCTCTGTTCATATTCTAAATACCTAACTTTTAAAAAACAACTTAAATATCATGGCATTTTATACTTAGACCAACTTATTATATTTAATAATTCATGTTTACTAAATTAGAAATATATCTTTTCTCATATTTATAAAATTTCAAAAGACAAACAATCTCTTTAGTTTATTTATTTAGAAGACCAAGTTACAAGTATTCCTATAACTGTACACTATATTTATATTTACACTTACCTAATACTAACTACTATAGTTACACTACTGGTTACTTTTTATTATGTAAAAAACTCTTGCTTATTACAGTACTTGATAACCAAATTATTATTGGTAAAGTCAAAAGACAATTTTCTCAATTTGGTACTGGTAATGTTAAATTAAATCACAATTTACCTGCTTATATTCTCTTGCATTTATTCAATTATATGCATGACCTAGTTGTTTTTTTAATTTACAAACAATTAATAACAAATGTACAATCGCTATTTTTACTAATCTTTCAATTTAATTTTTTGGTTGAGTTAAAACAAATAACAAAACACTTAACTTTAATATCAATTATTTGGATTTTTTATACTCAGATGCAATTAGACATCTTACTTAAACTCTAAGCCCACCTAACATTATTATTTTAACATACTTAATTCCTATTATCTTTGAACTCTGTACACTAACTCATAAACTTTAACAAATTGTAGATTATAATACTAACCAAAAAGAACTTCACTTCTATACTGATGGCTCTGTTATTAATTTGGGTACCTCTGAATGCTCTATGGGCATTGGATGGATCCAAGTTAACAATAATTCTATACTGCATACATTTCAGGCATAAGTTAAACTTTGGTCTTACTTATTTAAATCAGAACTTATTACTATCTTATTAGCTTTTATTACTGCTCCTAGAAATTGGACTGTAAATATATATATAGCTTTTTAATCTATAATTTTCAAATACTAAAACTTATTAAATTTTTCTATTACTCTATTATATACAAATACACTATACTTTTCACTTTGAAACACACTTGTTAACTTTATTAACTCTTACAAAATTCAAATTATCTTTTACAAAGTTGCTGTTTTTTAAAATAATACATACAATAATTTGGCTAACCAACTCACACATAACTATTATAATCTGACATATCTTACCTTTATGCTATATAATATTTATAATTCAGCCTATAATCTTATTATTAAGAATTTTTCTCTGAAGCTACCAACTTATTGCAATATTTATACAATTTGTTATGCATATATTTATGTACTATGAATTACTCAAAACTGCTTTTACAAATAGAAAAAATTCTTAATCAAATTAACTGGCAAACCACATGACTATATATTAACAACAATCAAAAATTTCAAACTTCTCATATAGCTTTCAATCATCTGTTCTTAAGTTCTTTAGAATTAAAATTTTACTGGATAAACTTTTTGCTTCATACACTTTACCTAATGTTATCACTTATATCTATCTACTTGTTATCAATTACATTACACTAGCTCACACCTTTATAGGACAACTTGCCTATCTGATTAACTATTAAACAATCTTATAAATAACTTATTACAATATACTTTTAATATTACTATTTTTAATTTTATTTTAGAAATTATAACTAATCTACATCATCAAATTAAACAACTATACTGCATGCTCATTCACAATATATTAGACCTATTTTCAATTTTCTCAACTTTATTAGACTTAGTACCAAATGAAATTATTACTATAGTCACAAACTTATTATTTACAAAATATTTATAACACTTATTACTAAATTCTTACTTTATTTTAACCAACAAATTTATTATAAAATTTGGATGCCTTACTGTATTTCAAGATCTATAATTTATTTTTCTACTTCTAATTTACTTTTTAATTCTACTTTGCAACTAGTGCAACCTCTTTTTTTTAATACTATTAGCTCTAAGATTAATTTTTGCTATATACAATAGATTAAATATCAAACTAATCTCTTATACATTATTACTAACACCCAAATCTAGATGAGCCTTGGCCACTTTAGATGGTTTAGATTGCAAATAAATTAGTCTGAGCTTCTATTCTTGTTATAATATTTTACAAATAAATTTAAACTTTATATAAAATTTCAACTAAATATTTAATAAAGATAAAGGCATGGCTTTACTATTAATATTAAAAAAAAAAAAAGAATTTCTACTCTAGCTTGGTGTAATTTTTGAAAAGAATTCTAAAAGCTAAAGTAGTTGGAATTTTGAGTTTTAAAGTATTTAGTTTCTTGTATAGAAAGATGTATTTCTAAGAGGCCTAAATAGCAAAAGCTTGAACATTGAGCATTCTAGTAAATAATAGTTTTTTGTTAAATTGTAATAAACTATTAATGTTTAGAGAATCTATTTTAATAATAAGAAAGAAATGTTTAATTATAGAATTAGATAAGTTAAAATTATTATTAATTTTTTCAGTTATTAGTGTTAAAGTTGATATGAAGTTTGTATATAACTTAAGTGGTATGTAATATGTGTCTTATGATAAAAGAAGTATGTAATTTGGCAGAAGTTTTGTATTATATAATAAGTAGATATGTGTTTTTTTTTTATCTTTGATTAGTGAAATTATGGCAAATTTTTTTAAATGTAAGATATAATTGTTAAAATAAGAATAAAATGATTATATAGTTTGAGGTTCTTTTAAAAGAAGAAGGTTGTTGTATAATAGATATTTGTTATAGCAAATATTCAAATTATAGGAGTTTAAAGATGTTGATAATAATTTAAAAAGGTTTTCTTTTGTAGAGTCACTTGGAGATTCTATAAAAGAAGTTATTAAAAAAAATTATAAAAAGTTATAAATAGTAAAGTAATAGATTTTTTATTTAGAATAGAATTAGTATTTGCATTAAGTTGATTAGTATCAGTAGTTTCTTAATTTATATTAGAGTTAGACATTATAATATTATTATTAAAATTTGTTGAAAGGTTAGATAATGTTTTTTTTTTTTTTTTTTTTTTTTTTTTTAAAAAAAAGCAAGGTCTTGCCTCAGTTTTCTTTATTAAAATTTATATATAGGTACATTACATAGTATAATATCGTATATATATTATCTATAAAAAACTAAAGCTAGGACTAATTTACCCCTGACCCAAACTTTGCAAAGAAGGGCCAAAGGCCTTGCTTAGTCCTGAATTGTTGCTATAGAGTTAGGTGATGTATTGTAATTTTTGAAGTTTTCTGTTCAGATGCTGATTCTTTTTTCAACTTGTGGACTTTTGTAGTTAATAGGTATATAGTTATTGACATTACTGTTGTCTGA
>CAJVQA010003738.1:0-18824 GCA_910591915.1 Cetraspora pellucida | reverse complement strand
TTCTATGTAATTATAATTGTAAATAGTTTCAAGAATCTTAATAAAGTACTAGCGTAACTGCTTAAGGTTAAAAAAAATAAAAAATAAAAAAAATAAAATAAAATAATAATAACTAATAATAATAATAAAATAATAATAAATCATTCTATAACAATGTCAAAAATAATTACAAGTTTTAAATTATCTCTATATACTTACTATGTAAAAACTCACAATTAAGATTTCAAATTTAAAATATTATTATTTAATAAATTCAACAAGCTACTAATTAAAATATTTTACCTATAATACTAGGTAACTTTAATGTGCTATTTAACAATTTTACCTCCTTAATTATCAAATACAAACTACTACAATTTCTACAATACAATAATATTTACAATCTAGCAAATTATATAAATATTTTTTTTTACACTTAACATTGTAAGAGATATTACAATACTATAAATTATATTTGAACTTACCTTTCTTTATTTAAATACCTCAACTCATTTTACTTGGATAATGCAAAAAACTGTATCCAAAGTGATCACAAAATTCTTATATCCTTTTAAATATTTTCTTATATCCTTATAGGCAAAAATAAATATTTACCTAGAACTAAATACAGAACTTTTAATTACAAAGCAATAAACAAAAAGTAATAGAAAATTTTTGTTAATAAGTTTTTTTTAACCTTAATATAAACAAAACTGCTCTTTTTATTTAAACCTTTAAATCTTTTGAAATCACCTAATATAAAATTTAAATAAGTATTATTATTGCTGTTACTAAATATATTCCTAACAAAAAAACAACAATTCATAATTTTTAACACTTATTTTTAGCTAAAGCTACTTTACTTCACCTAAATCTTAAAAAACTCAATAATATTATTACAGTCAGGAGATATACCAAATTAGGATAATGCAGATTACTCCTTTTATAGTAACAAAATGTCGATCAGAATGTTCTAGATTTTCTATTAACCTTTATTATAGCTGTATAGTATTACAGTATTACAGTATTATAATATATGTTATAGACTTACTTTAAGCGCAGCTCTTAATAAAATTTTCTCTACATTTTTTGGTCCCAAATATAGAGCAGTATAAATTTCACCTTTAAATATAACTTTCTCTAAATGCAGTAATTTTTTTATATTAAAATTTTCTAAGTTCTGACGACTTGCACTTAGAGTTGACTGTATGGTAAGGTTGGCAAAAAGGGCATTATAGGACTTTAGGATTTTGACGAGTAAAATCGCCACTCAAAAAAGTTTCGAGCATCGTAAAAATTCATGTAACTTCTGTATTATTGCCAGAAAGTATTATGATTACGGTTCTTCTAAATATTCCATTGCCTTTTAAAATAATTATAATCCTCCAATTTATGCAATAGCACAAAATTTTTATTAACACTATCAAGCCATTTGTTACTGTTTGTTTTTTTTTCAAGAATTTTTGTTGCTGCATCCTGTATTCAAATAAAAAATCTTCCAGAAGAGCATTAAAAATAAAATCTACAAAATTCAGAAATTTACTGGTTCAATTGTATTTTCTTGATTATTTTTTGTAATTTTATTTCGCTTTTCATTTTTTTTTTGTTTATTGTTGATAGAAACTTGATTACAGCAATCGACATATATTTTTAGAATAGCGTGTTTATTGAATTTTATGCTTTAACAATCGCTTTTCACTTTAAAGGATCGAAGAAAAAAAACCACTTACTAAATCAATTACGCTAATATTTTAATAAATATTATCATCATGATTTAATCATGATTAATTGGCAATATCACATAATTTTCGGACAACTACTTCGAAAATTGTCGCTTAATATTAATCACGTCCGAGAATCAAAAAATTTGAATTTTATTTCTAAATTTTAGAATAGATTTTGGAATTTGGTGCATCAAACTATGAATTTACAAATTTTAATATAGCGTTATAAATACTGAAATAAAGCTTATTTCAATTTAAGATGGTTTTTATTAAATAAACAATTAAAAAAAAAAAAAAAACTTGAAATTCAAGAAAAAAAAAAAAAAAAGAAAGTAAGCGGCTATAAACCACCACCACCCCGGTGCACGTTATCCAGGTGCCTTACCCAAAGACTATATTTATTGAATTGAGTAAACTTTAATTCCATTTAGATAGCAGTCAACATCAATGTTCCATCACCACAGCAGATTTTGAATAAATGAATACCTTAGTTTCTTTAATTTTTCTGAGACAAAGCTGTCATTTGTTACAAGTATGGAATTTGTGCAGCCGAGAATAAAGGCATATTCTAAAGTAAAAGTAGAATTATCCGAATTCAAATTGCAGAATTGTATATTTTAATATAGAATGTTGAATAATTTAATATTACCTATTCTTGCACCTCAATCTTATTCTTATCAATTCCAATTCCAATTCTGTTTTCGTAGCGATAGCCAAGATGGAATTTTCCGCTAGAATTGTCCATCTCAACAGATTTTTGATAATAATCGAATGCTTATATTCATCCTTTTTGATTTCGATTACACCACCTTATAAAATAAATAAATAAATTAAAAACTATGTTATTATTTAAGAGTGTAATAAGATAACAATATAATGCTATTTTCTACTTTCCAATGTTCCAGGCAATTTGCAGTTTAAAATATCTCGTGGCTAATTTTATAATCTAATACGATTGCAAAATTACCGTGTTTGTTTATTTAAGATGCATCTTCAAATTCAAAGGCCACAAGCAACCTTTCGTATTCTTTCTTACCACACAGCACTTGAAATGCAGTAGGTTACCAGCTATTACTACAGAACTACAAGAAAATAATTATTTAATACAAGACTTTTGTTTAGATAATCAGAATCTAAGACGTTGTAAATCATATGATTAGAGATAAAAAAATGTAATACACGAACATAATACTAAAAATTTAATTATCTTATTTTCCAATTTGAAAACATGAAAGATGGACCTAAGAGCAAAGAAAGTCATGAACGCTATGTTTCAGTAAAACCATGCTGAACATAAATTTTTAATAGACAAATATAAATCAGAATATAAATAAAATAGATAAAAAGAAATGAGGATACTTAGCTATATCAACAAATATACATATTTCTAGACTAGAGCTGCGCACTGTATTTATTTATTTCTCTTGATCTATTTCCACATTTTCTAGACAATCGTTATCGTTAAATGCGTTATCTATCTCGAATAGGCACTTGACTTCTCGTAGTATTTCTAACAATTCTCCTCGACTTTTTGACTTTATCTTCGAATACTTTTTTTGTGCACTTTCATTAAGCTGTTCAAGAAGGGCTTCGATCTTAATCATAATTTCGGATTTAGTCATATTGTCGTCATTTTTCTGAGCTTCGGCTTCTTTTTTTGTAACCGGTATTGACCTAAATAAATAAGTTTTGTTTTTATTAATAAATGTCTCAATGATAAAATTTTGTCGAAATAATTTCGCAAAATATGTAAAGTTTTTTAAATTCTCATCCAATTTATGTTCTTTACCAAGACTTCGACAAACCGTTCTTGAAACCACCGGCTTAACAAATTCAAGACCCCGCAAAAGAGCTCAAAATCTTTGACATTCCACGTTTGATTCTGGTCAACTTCTTGGTCCTGATAGCTGAGTATCGTTGAATCCGATTATTTTAAATAGATTGTTTCTTATCTAAAATAAATTATAAAGATTAATTTTATAAATTTTAATTGATTAAAATTAAAGTTAATTTTATCTTAAAAAATTTTTTACAGTTGCGTACTGCAATCTTCCAATGATGATGTTGTGAAATAGGCAGTATTAAAGCTTTTAAAGTCTTATTTATCTCCTCTATAATCGCATCCAATCCTTGATGTTGTTCATAGCTCCCCGACCAAGAAACAACACAGTTTTTCTCTACAATATCACGTATTTCAGGAGACATTTGCATCAATTGAACTTTATCAGTCACTTTTATTAAATGGTAAATAGGGTGACGTCTTGCAGACCAGACAGGAGAAAATGTTCTTTTAGCAACTCTTTTCAACAATGAATCATTAATTCTTATAGCTTTCCGATAATTAACAATTGCTTGAAGATAAACAAATGTCTATAATTATAAAAAAATCATTAATGCCATAAGAAAGTAAAAAAAATAACCAACAGCTTATTTATATACCTGCTCATATTTTATCAAGTAAAGCGGGTCTTGCTGCTCTTTAACCCAGGAAAAATATCCTTCAACCAATGGACTGAAATGATTTTTTACGTATGGCCATAGAAGTTCCATGGCCATTGCCTGATGGTATATGACACAAATAGAATCCCAAGATTTATGGTGGTCAGTACATTTTTTGAAATAAGAAAGCTGATTTTCAGTTCGATATTCCTGACATATTGCAAATCGTCTTAAATCAATTTCCCTAATAAAAGTTATCGTATTAGCAAAAATTAATAAATAAATAAATATAAAAGCATGTCAAATGGTGCTATTCAATGTAGAATCTTAAAATTTACCAGTTTAACTCCACAAATGCACGAAGCATATTCATCTCTTCATGTAATTGCCCAGATACTAAAACCAACTAGAGAAACTTTTCTTTCAGCTTGATTACATGGTGGTATGGGACACTGTCACAGGTTACCACTATTTACTTGTAAGTTCCGTCTCTAATGCCTGATATTGTTTCTATATGTGAAAGAACTTGTTCAACATTTGCGATTGAATTCAGGTTAATGTTAAGAGAGTCGGGAACATAGATCTCGGGAACATTAACTCCTTGATCAGCAACTTGTTGAGTAAAACTGATCTTAGAAGTATGTGAAACATCTTGCTCATCATTTAATCTATAAGGTTTAAAAATAAATGAATTAGAAAATTGTTTAACTATATTATTTTCAATCTCAACTACTTTTTCTTTTTGAATTTCAGCCAATGTTGGCAGCTGTGCTTTACAATCTGGACAAGTTTTTTTCTGATTATCAATATCCTGCAAGTTACAATTAGAACAGATTTTCATTTTAGTAATATTAGTTGGTGTAGATGCTACAATAGAATCGATAATATTATTAGAAGAATTTTCTTCGCATAACAGCGTAATTAGCTTGGCCAAATAAGTATATAATTCTTCATCAATAACTTTTTGCATTTGGGGACTAGTATTAAAAAGTTCTTCGTATTGTGACCTATTAAAAGAATTAAACAACCAAGGTGAATTAGTATGTTGAATATTGTTTTGCGAAGCCATGTTAAAAGCAATGAAACTGGTAACAATATGGTAAATAACCGTATTGAAACCTCAATCAAGATAATTTTTTTGCCCTTTTTGTTCATTATCAAACGTGAGAAACAAAAGACCATTAGGCAATGGTTCTTCGTGCTTTGATAGTTCCTTAAGCCATTTTTGGAATCGATTGTAACTTTCTGAATTTGTGATATGACTATCGATATTAATAACCATCTTCGATCTTGTAATTGAATACTTGATAGCCAAGACAGCAAGTTGAATTTCCGACACATATTTCCCATGTCGAGCACCGTATATCGAATCAATTGCAACAGCAGTTTTAAAGAGCTTTTCTTGACTTGAAATATCATTATCTTGATTGTTCTGAACTAGAATTTCAACAAATTTAACAACAACCAGATTGCGTTTACTGAGCCATTTGTGTGGGCTATATACTGAGAGACTTTCTAATGAAAACCTATTACTATCTTGAATTAATAAACCTAGAAAATATAATATTAAAAAATTACAAATATTAAAGATTTAAAACACAAAAATTTTGGATTCAAATAATGGACTCACTAATATCATCAAACAATGCTGCACGTTCTGCCTTCGCTAGTTCAATAATTGAATCAATTCGTTTTTGTTGACTAGAAAACCTTGAATTCCACTGTTCAGTAAAAGCTTTATTATTTTCATACTGCTCTTTATATAAATTCTGAATCACATTCATGTCGTCGTAAGCACTTTGCACTTTATTTTTTAATTCTTCAATCTCCTTTCTTTGGCTATCTATATATCGCTACATTCGTTCAATTCTAGTGTTGAGTTCTAAAATTAATTGTGATTTCCATTGATTTTCTACTTGAATAGTATTTAAAAGTTCCTTAGCACTATCAAACTCAACAGCCAGGTCGTCTTGATCAGTATCGAGTCGAGTTCTTTTATTTCCTAGATCTGAGCTTTCAATATGACTGTAAAAATGATTATTAACAATTATTTGATTATAGTGTCTTTGACAAATAGAATAAAAGCCTAAAGAAGAATGACGGTTAGCAAGCTCAGGTAAATATGCATAATAATCTTGAAGCCGCTTAGCTGTTTTCAGAGTATTTGAATTTCGCCATCTTTGAGATTCCCTAATTCCACAAGCGAACAAGCCAAAGTCACCATAAGTTTCAACTAAATCGGCGAAAATGCATGGAAGGTCTTTTGCTTTCGTTTTTTGGAGATCAGACACTAAAAAAAAAATTATAAAATATTTTAATTAGCGAAAACTATGCTGTAACATTTCAAACCATGCAACACAGATCCTTTAATCTCGAGTCTCATTTACTTTTTTGACAGGAGTAAATCTGAATGGATTTTGGTGGATTTTTTAAACTAATCATAATATACTATATGTTCGTATATTAATAAAACATTTTTAATAAATTACTTTAAATTTTGTAAATGTGGTAAAAACAGTTAAAAGTCACGTAAAAGAAAACGTAAGAGCCAATCAAATGCAAGCATTTGGATGGGGATTATTCTAGAACTCAATTTCCTAATTTGGTATATCCCCTGACTGTATTAGACAAGTTAAAGCCTTCTTAACTAATTTATTACTTATAACTATACACTTTAACTCTATTATACACTATCTTAGCACAATATATTATCTTAATATACTCTCTATATCTAACTTTTATAAGCTTATACTAAGCTAGATTACTAATACTAATACTGAATAGCAAGCTCTTTATTATGTTTGAAATATAGAAAACATCAAACAAATTTCAAGAACAAATAAATTAGCATATTAACCTTAGATGTTCTAAACTTGAACCAATTCCAAACTCATAATCAACAGTATACTCATCTGTTATAAAAATTTAGTAAAATTCAACAATATTAAAATACAACTCTTTCTGATAATCACTTAAACCAAGTTGGCACTGAAAGTAGATTGAAAACTCTGGCTCCAAAGTAAATAATATTATTAGTTTTATACTAAGTAAACTTGCTATTGACAAAGCTCAAGTATATAAAACATTGAGAAGTAGGCAAAACTTAAGTAATTCTTGTTTTGGATTAAGTTTTTTGTCTGATGAACTCTCTCACATATTTAGTATCCAAACTGAAAGAATATTTTAGAAGCAAGTAGAGACAAAATCAGTTTTCTGATTAAGAATATTAAAAGAAAATGAAAATGAAAAACAACTAGAAAAACTCTTTTTAATTTGGATTCTTGCAACAATAACATATATCCTTTTCATCTTTTTTTTGGTTTTTTTTTTTGAAAAGTGTGAATTTGGCTTACCTTTATCAAAAGATCGATATTGTGCATTACTTTCTTTTGCAATTATATGCTTGTTTGGATATAGTGAATAAGGAATACAACAAACATGTATGTCAGCCAATTACATAGAGCAGATCAGAAAAGAATTTAAACTAAAAAGATCTAAATTATATTGAGATATGTATATATTCTAAAACTATATGCATAATATTTTTTAAAAAAATAATTACAGGAGTTTATGAAGAATTGGACCAATTAAGTGTACTCCAAACCTTGGCACAGTATGCCACCTACTTGAAGAATTCTTTTATATAGAAAGTGCCTAACTCAAACTCTATTCTACAAATAAATACAGTTTTTATTCTGATTAAGAGTATCTAGTTTCTAAAAAATAGTCATAGTTTATAAAATAATAAAAACATTGTAGTGAGTAGCAATCATAGAATAGAGTTTTATTCTGTTAGCAGGTTTTTTCTTTTATTTTCCTTATAAATTAGTTTTGTTTTCTTTTTGTTAGTTTTATTTTTCACTCTATTTTTGTTCTTTCTTTCTCCAATTTTAAAATTTTTTTTTTTTTGTTTTTCTCTTCCTTATGAGAATATGTCTTTAGATTGCAGTATTCTATTATGAGACAAGGGTCAGACAAGTTATAATTTCTAGTTCTAACTGAATTAGTGCAGCAGGTTGCATTTAGGTACCATTTGGGTAGCCAGATGATGATAGACTTATAAGTTAAATAATATTTTGTATTTACATATATAACTACAAATGGTTTAATAAAATACTATTATGACTGCTTAAGGAAAAAAAAACCCCCTAATATTAAAACACTAAATGATATTATTACAGATCTCAAACTAATTAAAGAACATATCTAACATTATTTTGACAACTGAATTGTTTACAAATTTATTAATAATCATGAATTTAATACTAACTGGTCAGAAAAATATGAACCAAAAGTTAACACCAGTCTAGACTATTATAATTTAACCTTGGCTGAATTTTATTAAATAAAATTACTAGAATTCTCAATTAACTTTCCAATAACAAAGTATATAAACCATCTGGAATTAGCTATAAAATGCTTAAACAGACTGGTTCTATTTTTTTCAAGTAATAGTTACTTTTTTTAATTAATATATTCAAACTTCTTATATATTTAAACAATAGAAAAAAGGTCACATCTTTCCAATATCTAAAAAATCTATCTTTGATAGAAATCTTTCTAATACAAGATTCATTAGCCTTGTTAAACATATTAAGAAATTATATATTAAACTTCTTACTAGTTGCCTTAATTCAATACTTACACAATATCCTATTCTATTCCCTTACAACTATATTGCTTTATCTAATAATAACATATCTATTTCTATACATATACTTAATAATATTATTAAAGATGCTAGTTGTAACAACAAACAATTATGGCTTCTATCTTAGAATATAAGCAAAATATATGATTTTGTTAATTTGGAACTTTTTACAAAGTCTCTTAAATGGATATCAATGTCTTAAACTTTTATTAATATATTTACTAATCTTCTTACTAATTGCCAAAATTAGATTATATCTAATTTGGTCTTACTAATTTTTATTCAGTTAAAAATAATATAAATCAAGAAAAAACTATAACTCCTTTATTCTAAAAAATCTACTAAGATCCTCTAATTTATAAAATTACCTTACAATTTTTAGATTATTCTCTATCTGCATCTTGAAAAACCAATTTATATTTACTTTAAATCTAAACTTTAAAACATCTGTATCAGTTTTAGTTTATATGAATAATACTCTAAATTTTACAGTTCAAAGAGAAGCTTTATCTTATAACTAAAACTGCTACATCCTTCTATTAAATAGCCAATATCCAAATTAACCCTACAAAGTTTATTCTAGTTACAAATTTCTTTATTATATCTATATGATTTTTGGATCTCTAATTTATTCTATTTCTAAAAATCAATTTTTTTAAGTTTTTTAAATATTGGTTTATATTTAATAACAAACAATCTTAAGCTATCAAACTAATAAAAGAAGAAACTTATAACTCTATTAATATTGTTAGCACCAAAAAAATTAATAATAAACAAATCACTTATATTATTAATATAGTAATTATTTCAACCTTGAAATATAAATTATATAACACTATTTTTTCTTATATTACATGTAACCAAATCTTATTCAAAACCTTATTATAGCAAAACACAAGTCTCATCTCTCTAAATCTATACCAAATAGTATAATCTTAACTTATATTTATATAATATTTATAATATATAGAATATTCAACTCTAGCATTATATTCTCTAATTATCTTTAATTAATTAACAACTCTGACCTTCTTGACATTACAACTTGAATCAAACTTTAACAACTACAAAATAACTTCTAGTTTTTTATTAAAATTTTATATCATCTTAAACCAATTATTCATAGCTCTAATAGACACTCATTAAACTTTAAAATTATTCAACTTTTTATCTATTTTGGCTTAACAATCTTAGCTAATCCTAATCTGATATAGTCTTATACAATTAGTAATAAAGACTAGTTACTAAAATTAAACTTATCTCAGTATTTCAAATATTCAATTTTCAAAAAGCAACTCAAACAATTAAATATTATGTATTTTGAACAAGTTTGCATAGCTAATAACAGTATCTTATTAGACTGAAAACACCTTTTATTCAGACTTCTATACTTGCCTAAAGGAAGAAAACCTTTTTGGATTTCTAGCATATTCTTATTACTAAAATATATTATTATACTACCAATTATCTGGCCACAATCCTCATGTCTATTATACTATTAATATATCTAAAAAACTTACAAATTACTAGACTTCTAATATAGATTTAAATTACTTAAAATTCTATTTTTTACTACTTGTTAAATACAAATAATTTACAAAATATTACTTTAATTTTCATAGAATTAACCAAACTTGTACTGTTAAAGTTTCTGCAATTATTTTAATACAATTTCTTGGCACAACTAATTCCAAACACCAATTTAACCTCAATACAAATTACATGGACTTTATTTGCTCTACTGCTATTAAGCATTTAACTTGTATTTTCTCTTTATCTATTATTTTTATCACCAATTCAATCATTTTAAAAATTTTTACTTCAAGTAAAGCTACTAACAAACTTATATCTATCTTTTACTATACTATTCTTATCAACAACTATTCTTTTATACTAATGGCTCAATAATTAATATTGATATAACCAATGCACAATAGGTATTAGTTAGATTCAAGTTAATAATACAATCCAATTATCGATTATTTTTCTACTAAAATACAATTCTGGCTTTTATTATAAGCTTTTCTCAATTATTACTGCAATTTTAACAACTCTATACAATTCAGTAGTTAATATTTTTATTGATTTTTAATTAATAATTTCTAAATTTAATAACCTTTAACTTAACTTATCCTAATAAGCTATTCAAATTTAACTCATAACTTATTTAATATATTTTTCAAATATTATTAAATTACACAAACGACAAATTATCTTTTATAAAGTGCAAGCTTACTTAAATAATAATCTTAATAAGCAAGTAGACTCTCTTGCCAAACAACACTCATTATTATTACTTCTTTTATTTAATTATACAAACCTTTATAACACTTATTATATTTTTTAATAGAAGTAACATTATATAGAACTTTCTACAAGATACTTTATTAAGCAAATATGTAAAGTCTATATATTAGCTATATAGGCATCACAAAAACATAACAGTGAGTAGCCATACTTCAATCAGAATATTGACTGAAGATTCACTTGGCTTTATTTTAATTACAATTAAAAACTTTTATACAAAATTACTAATTTTAAACTCAATCAACTAAAATTCTTTAAAATTAAAATCCTTCTTAATAAGTTACCAACATACTAATTATTTCATACTATTTACCCAAACCAATATTCAAATTCTAACTGTTTTTATTGTAATCTAGCTAACTTCCATTCTTACTAGTATACTTGTGTTAATGCACTTTTGTTTAACCAAATTATTTAAACCTTTACTAGCCAAATTGTCTTTAACAAATTATTTAATCTTGATACTTATTAAAAAAATAATCTAATTTATAAAATTCTTTATCATTCAGCTCTTAATTCTCTATACATCTTATCTAACACACTTTATCCTTACCTCACTCTTAAAGAACTTATCTTAAAGTCAGTTATATTAATAGTTCAAAACTTTAACATATATAAAACTGCTTCTCAAGTTATTATTAACATTCTTTTTAATATTAATAAACAATCATGTAAATAATTATAGAAAACATATTGCATTTATTTTTCTAACTAAAAAACAACAAAATAGACCTTAATCTCAACCAATTAACAAACTCTCAATATTATCTAACTTAGCAACTAGGCATATATATTTTCAAAAAAACTATACTTACTCATATCTCTGCAGACTTTTAGATCAATTACATACTTACTCTAACACATATCTTCCTATTGGTCAAACAATTCACAAAATTAATATTTAGTCTATTTTATAAATTAAATATAGCATATAATCAAATTATATACTAAATATTTAAATCTAGATGAGTTTTGAGTATTCTAGTAGATTTAGATTATAGATAAATTAGTCTGAGCTTTTATTCTTACATGTAATTTTCAATTTATTTATTTTATATAAATAGTAATAGCTATATATTTAGCAGTTTAATAATTAGCTTTAACTGCAAATATTGGTTTTAGTTATAGTATATATACATATAAATATTTTAAATTATTAATAAAGATATAAGCAAGGCTTTATCTTAATACTAAAAAAAAAAAAGTAATTTAATTGCTTTTAGTAAAAGTATGAAAAAAGGTTTAAAAGCAGTAAAAATATATAGAATATATTCATTATTGTTTTTTTAATTTTTGCTATCTAGAAGTTTCAAATTTTGTTCATATTATTTTGTTTATATTTAATATTAAGATGTTAGTGCATTAAAGCAGATATTGAGAAAATCTTTAAAGTTTTTTTAGTTATTTAATATTATTTTCTCAAACAAGTATATATTTTTTTTCTTTTTGTTTTTGGAGTTTTTTTGTGATAAAAAGTTTATATACCAGGTTGTGTATAAAATATAATTATTACTGTCTAAAATGTAAAAAACATTAATTAGAAATAAGAGTTCAAATATTAGCAGTATATCTTAAAAGATTCAGAAATTATCTATTTGGCTAGTAGTAGTTAAAACATATTATATAGATATTTGGATATTATAAAAGACTAAAAGGCTTGTTAAATTGACAGCATTCAAGCTTGTAAATATTAAAAAATGCTTAACTTTAAGTTAGTTGACATTAAAGTTATCTAGTATAATTAGATACTAGTTTTTAGACTTAGTTGCTATAATTCAGATAAGTATTTAAAATTGAGTGCATTTTAGAAAAAATAGATAATTTGAAAATAGTTAAATTAAAATAATACAAGATTTGTTATTATTAAAAAAAAAAGTTAATGCATATAGCTGTTTTGTAAATAATACTAAATTTATATATATATAATTATAAGCAATTGTAAACTATTAAGACAGTTTCTAGACTAGCTTTATATTAGCTTGCTTTATATAATACTAAATTTGAGGTATTAATTTTATATAAAAGATTAGTAATTTTGTTATTAAATATTTTAACTTGGTTTTAATAAGAAAGATTATATAAATTTAATTTAGTATAGTATTTGATCAAAGTTTGTATTTTTAATATATTATTAATAACTTTGATATTGTAAATAGCAATATTGATTTTTTTATTTATATTGATTTTATATAGATTTGTTTTTTACTAATTATAAAATATTTGTATAAAGATGTATACTTATAAGTTTTCTATTATAAAGATTTTTTTTGCTGCAGATGTTTATATTTTTAGTATTATATTAATTATTTTTTTGTTCTCAAAAATATCAAAGAATAGTTTAGATAAGTTTATAAGATCAAATATATATTCAGATATTATGTAATAAAAAAAATAGTATTAAAGAGTTTCTAAAATTAAAAAAATATTATTAATAAGAATATTTATATTATTGTTTTTTTACTGAAATCAATTGAAGTTTTTTAATTATTGAAAGTAATTTATCTAAAATGATGCCAAGTTTTAGTTATTTTTTTTAAATATTTATTTAGGATTAAAGTATAATATAAAAGTAGTAATATTTATATAATGCTTTGACTATAATACTTAGCTTTTTAGAAGTTTAGATTAGTAAAATTAGGTTTATTGCTATAACTAGTTTGGCATCTTCAAATAGATCTAAAAGTTCTATATAGTTAAAGACATAATATATTTTTAGTAATAGTATTAAAATGCTATATAGATAAGACCTTTTTTATAAATAGATTATTTTCTTTTCAGTTTGTAAAAAAAAAGTAAAGTCTAATATTTTTAAATTTAAAAAGTTTTGTAATAGCTATCTGTATAAAATAATGTAGTTATTTGTAAACTTATAAATAAGTAGTCTATTTACAAAAGCTTAATATATTTTTTTAAAATCTTCTTGATTTTTAAATAAATAAAAAATTTTTCTTTTAGTTTAAGTATTAGGTCTTATAAAATAAAAAATAATAGCTTTTTGAAGTTAGTAAGTTAAAATAACTAGATAAAATTTGTTAAAGATATAAAATTTTTATAAGATTTTTGTGTATTAAATTAAGTTTTATAAATTTGCTCAGTTTACAATAAAAAAGAATTTATATACTTAATTATTTAGATATTTATATAAATCTGATAAAGATTTTTTGTTGTTTGAAATATATATTTTAGATATTTTATTAAATAAGAATATAAAACATAAAGTCTTGACTATTGGTGCAATAGTTTAATAATTCAAGATAGATAAACTAAAAGAAATAGTTTTCTTTAAATATTTAAAAATTAACTTAGTTTTTAAAAATAATAATATTAGCATATTATTAATAAGGTTTGATACTATTGTTTTAGTTGTTTTGAAGTTTAATTACTATAAAATTTTGTAAATTTTGTTAAATAAAAAATGTTTTTTGTAATTTTTCATGTGTTTATTAAATTAAAGTCTAAGTTAGTCAAGTAGCCTGTTACTAATTTTATTTGTAAAATATTATTAGCTTTTTAAAATTCTATATATTAATAATAATATTCATATTACTATCAATATATAGCACCTTTATAGAGTATTATTGTAAGTGATTATTAATAATATATAATAAAATTTTATTAAATTTTCTTTTATATTAATTTTTTTAATAACTACTAATCCAAATTAGTTCAAATTTTTACTATAGATAGTATATATATTCAACTATCTTATATTAAAATTTTAGTTAATTTTAATTAATGATTTATAAAAAATTATTTATAAATAATAGTTAATTTTTTCTAAAAAAATAATTATTATTTACAAGCAATTTCTTATAAATTATTAATTTAAATTGACTAAACTTTTAATATGAGATAGTTAAACATATATACTATTTATAATAAAAATTTAAACCAATTTAATTAGTAATTATCAAGAAAATTAAAATTAAACTTTAAAAAAAATTAATAAATTTTATAAAAATTATTACTAATTAATAGTAATTATAATCATTTAATATTATTATATATCAAAAATCATTATATATTACTAGTAATATATATTGATCATTTTTTTAATATTAACTCTTTCTGTCAATCATTCAGACACAAAAACAGCTAAAGAAAAAATAAGATTTTAGCAAAGTTAGCAATAAGAAACATCCCAAGTAGCCCTAAGCAGAAAGAAGCAGCAATAGAAAAAGCAATAGACTAATAAAAAAATAGTCTATCTGCAAAACTAATAGCATAGTTACTAAAGGAAAAATAGAAAACTTACAGAAAAACAACAGTAATAGTAATTGCTAATAGACCCTATAATGTAGATCTGTTTACATTATACAAAAAACACATAATAGCAAAACAACAACAGATACATGCAGGCTACTAAATTAGAATAAACATCACAAATCTTATAATGATATATGTGGAATTCTATATATAGATAAGCAAAGTAACAAAAAAAACTAATAACCAATTAGAAGTTTGTAGATATAAATAGAACATGGAATTAATAAAGCATAGAGAAAGTCTTTTAACAATATTTATGAAATAAGCATACTGGGCAATAAACAGGATGCATAATAAAATATTACTTAATCAGTCAGGTAGTACATATATAATACCAGACAGAGAAGATAAAATTGTGGCCATGCTTACAAAGCAAAGCTTAGCAGAAGTTGCACTATTAAGAAAAACTAAAAAATTAATTAAAAGAACAGAAAGAGAACAACCAGAAAAGAAACTTAACTTTACAGAAGCAAACAAGAATATAATGCTGATTAAATTCGAAAGAACTCAAAAACAAGAAAATAAAAAAATAGTGCAACAAGAAATAGCCAATAAGAAAAAAAAGCAAGAAGACAAACAAAAGACAAAAAAAGAAATCAAAAGAATGATAAAAGAAAACAATACAAGTGAAAAAAAACTACAAAAAGAAAACTTCATCACAAAGGAAAATGCAAAGATAAAGATAAGTAATGAAAGGGCAGACCAATTAGAAGAAGAACCATTAGTATAAGAAAAAGAATTAAGAAAAAAGCAAACAAAAAAAGTAGAACAAGAGGACATAAAAATGGATAATAAAGAATTAAGACAAGATTCAACACAGAAGAGAAAGAAAAACAAAAAAGAAGAAAGCATATAGTAGAAAGAAAAATAGATATAACAAAAATTTCATTAGAAGAAAGCATATAGGCACTAAGCAAAAGAAGTTGCAACAAAAACAACAGCCTACTTACTAATATACCAGCATACAATGTGTTTGAAAAAACAGAAGAAGAACACATAAAGTTTATTAAGTAGTTACTAAAAAACAATGAATATATTAAAAACATTAAAGAAATCTTTAAATAAGAAAATTTGTAGATTAAGGTAAACTTTGATTGCAAGTATAGTAGAAATGAAGCAATACAAAAAATAAATAAAAAAGAAAGTGATTGGTACAGAATAATACTAAAAAAAAACAAAAAAAGAAGAACAACAAAACAAAAAAAACACAATAATAAATACCAAAATAGAAAATGTAGCATAACAGAATATAAGAAAAAGGGCTACAGAAAAGAAGAAATTCGAGAAGAAGAAGAATATACAAATGCTGTGAAAGAAAAAGCAAAGAATACAAAACATATAACAATCTGAGACTTGCCAGCAGATATAAATAAGAAGGAACTTGAATACATATATAGAAGATTCAAAAATGTACAAATAATAAAAATTAAAAGATCCAAATACAAGGCTCTTGCAATAATCTAAGTAGAAGAATTAAAAAAAAAAAGTACTCCTTAGTCTATATCAGTTGATAACCATAAACTGATAAGAGTAACAGAAGAAAAAGAAGATCACGAAGCAAGAGAAAAACAAAGGCAATATATAGCAAAATTAACTGAGCTGCCAAGTAGTGCTTTAGAAATTTTACTATTACAATGTTTAAGAAATAAAGATGCAAAATCAGTATATATCCCACCGAATAAAAATGAAACCAAAGAAAAACTGCAATAATCTTATTTAAAACAGAAAGAAAAAAAGAAACAGCTCAATTAAGACCAATCATGTACAATAATTTTTGTATATTCTGGTTAATTAAAGGAAAAACGAAGTTAAAAGAAAAGAAGTTTCTCAGAAAAAAAGAGAAAGAAACTAAGACAAAATGATCCAAAATTCAAGCAAAAGTTTTGCAAAAATAGGAAAAGAAGATCTAAAGAATAGAAATACAGATAAAAGAAAAGGAAAAAACAAGAACAAAAGCAGTCAAAACTCAAACAAAAGACATATAAAAATAGGAAATAATTCACAAATACAAAATATATTAGAATGATTAAATAATGGAAATATTAATACAGAAAAAGAAGATTCACAAACACAAAACCAGAACCTTCTAAAAAGAATCCTTGAGAGACTAGAGAGACTCAAAGTACAACAAAACAAGTTAGAATGGAAGACAGAAAAAGATGTTGCCAATTGCTCCTAACATTGCCATAGTTGAATCAATGAATATAGACCAGGAGATTGGAGAGTTTTTGTATAATAAAAGAAGAATTTTTGAAGAAAGAAATGTAGAAGCATCTTCTGGCTACAATGAAAAACCAAAGGAAAAAGGAAAAAGAAAAGTAGAAAACATAGAAACAAGACATAAACATCTAAAAAAAAAATAGAAACAAGAAAAGAAGAAATTAAAAATAGCATGTTACAATATCAACAGACTTAAAACTAAAGAATAGAAAATGGGTAACCTTCTAGAATAGGCAAAAAAAGAAGAATTTACAATAGTGAAAATAATAGAAACAAACATTATAAAAAGAGAGAAGAAATTTTTACTGCATAGTTATAACACACAATATAAGAAATATTGAACTAGTGCAGTAATAGATAAGAAGAAAGGTTCAGGCATAGAAATACTAATAGATGAAAAGTAAAAAAACATATAGGAGCAGTTAAAAGAATCAGTAAATACATGCTAGAGATAAGATTATATTTTAAACAATTAGAATTAGTAGTACTAGAAGTATACATTCTACCAAACAACAAATTGATTAGCAAGAAAATACAACAAAGAATTGTAGAGGTAATAACAAACAGGAAAAGATATACAGAAGTAATCATACTTGGTGATTTTAATCACACAGTAGATAACATACTAGACAGACAATATCCACAAACATCAAACTATGAAAACCTGCCAATATTCAGCTAGCTCAGAAGACAAAATTTTACAGATTTATACAGAAATCTGCACCTAACAAAAGAAGCATACACATGGTCAAATCAAGAGACAGCAACAAGAATAGATTATATTTGGCTATCAGAAATACTAGCTTCAAGTCTACAGGAAGCTAATATTGAAGAAGCAGAAGGTTTGACTAACAATGATTACAAGATAGTAACAACAGAAATATGGATAAAACATATAATTGCAAGTAGTAGTAGGGCAGAAATTAAACAAAAAAACCAAACAAGAACAATATACTTATACAAAAAAGCAAAACAAGAATACTGAAAAGACTATGCAAGAGAGTTACAAAATTAGTTAGAATAGAAAAGAGTATTAAAATAACTAGAAGATGATAACATTAAAATGGAATACAAAGGTGTGGGTCTCATAGCTTAGCGGTTAAGCTCCCATACCCTCCACAGTCAAGGTCAACGGTTCAAGTCTGGCTGGAGGCAAAATTAAAAGATTTTAGCTTCTGTAACCTAATAAGGAGCCTGTAATTGAATACGAAGCCCTGTGGTTAAGTCCAAGTGCAGTA